>CAIGRH010228689.1:0-25314 GCA_903798295.1 Fraxinus nigra | reverse complement strand
GAGGGAGAGGGAGAGGCAGAGGCAGAGCCAATGACTACTCTTTGTAATCTCTTCTTCAAATGGTTGTCCAAGGAACAGGGGTAAAGACGTAAAGTAAAGAGGAGGGAGTGGAAAGTATTAAAACTCATTTGTTATTTAATCTTATATTTTAATAAAGTAATTTTGTTGGTAAATTCCTAAAATTATTCCCTATTGTTAATCGTATATTTTTTCAATAGACAAGCCATTGAAGGCTGGCNAACCAAGCTTTTCAACTGACTTTCTCATCTGGGTTAATGCATGTTCATGATTTCGGTCCATTTTTTGCGTTTTTGGGTGAGACACTGAAATCTTCACCCAACAAGATGGGTGGTGGGCGTTGGAGGGAGAGGGAGAGGCAGAGGCAGAGCCAATGACTACTCTTTGTAATCTCTTCTTCAAATGGTTGTCCAAGGAACAGGGGTAAAGACGTAAAGTAAAGAGGAGGGAGTGGAAAGTATTAAAACTCATTTGTTATTTAATCTTATATTTTAATAAAGTAATTTTGTTGGTAAATTCCTAAAATTATTCCCTATTGTTAATCGTATATTTTTTCAATAGACAAGCCATTGAAGGCTGGCTATTGGTGACCGCAGGGCGCTCCGCAGTCAGAGAGGGATCAAATTCGAGACTTGCACTTGGTCATATGGTATGGTCCCTTTTGGTCCAAATTGAGGGGTGACAAGAACTATTTCAAAAAAAATATCTACCGGGACTTAACCTTATAAAAATCTCTTAACTATTGAGGAAAAATAATAATGAATTAAAGACATGAAACGAAACAAGAAGAAAAAGCTCGAAAACACAGGAGGAGGAGATCACAAGCAGGGAGGAAGAGGGAATATCCCTTCCTGCCCGAAAAAAGAAATTTTACATATAAGAAAAAAAAAATTGTTTCTCTTATTATTATTATTATTATTTCCGCAGCCTAGATTTTTAACCCCCTCTAACTTCGTCCCTGGTCGCAAGGTGCGAGGAAGTGGACATGATTGGGGGAAGTGATAAGTAAGTTGTGGTTAGGGGGAAAAATGAATAGGTTAAGACTATTATTAGTTTTCTCATAAATTTGGTCAATTTTAAAACAATTTTCTCAAAAGGGAAAGTAACGTAGAGAATTCACAAGAAGATATGAATTTATTCAATTGTAATCCTTGACTAATATGACCTTAGACTTGAATTTGTAAGCCATAACGATCATCGACTTCTTTTATTTTAATTAAAAGTAAACTACTGCAACACAAAGTAATTGACTTTTTTTCACAAAAAAAATCAGAATATTTTTTGCTTCGCGTATACTCTTCATCCAATATTGTTAGCGATAAATCGTAACTTCAAGAGTGGCTTATTTTTTTAAATATTAGCTTAATATGGAAGAACGTAATATTAACTTATTAAAACTTCAAGAAAATACTAAATTCAATAAGTTTTTGAGTATTTCTGTTCTTTATTTAGGTTTGTTAATATTTTTCTGGAAAATCAATTGGAGATCTGTCACGCAAATTGCAATATAATTAAGCTTCTTATAAGCGGGCGAATTTGTAAGCTCGAGTTACTCGCCACTTTCTCCGGCCTCTTCTCCTACTACCCCGACTCTGTAAGCTCTTTTACTCTCTCTTAAGTGGTGGGTGTAGATTTGCCTTTCTATAGTGCGATGGATGGTGGTGTAGTGGACGTTGTGGTGTACAGATTTTGCGTAGTGATGGTGTGGTGGATGTTGTGGTACACTGGTTGTTTAGATCTGAGATAAGTTCTGTGTTTTGATTTTGAATGTGGCGGATACGGTGACGCTATTGTGGTTGAAAGGTGGTGATGGTAGTGAAATGAGTGTTGTAAGTGCTGCATCTAGATTTGGGAGACGGTGTGTGCGGTGGTTGTTTTGTTGTGAGGTTTGGTGTTGGGAGCTGGGAGGTTGTAGTGCGCGCGCGCGGGGCGGGGGGAGGGGTTGGGAGTCGGTCGTGCCGGTGAGATGGGGTTGGAGGTGACATTAATTATTTTGTGCGTGGTTATTGGTGACTGTGATTATTAGTGGTCATGATTATTTTGTGCGTGTGTGCGTGTGTCGGTGGGTGTCGAGCGTGCCGACGATATGGAGTTGGAGGTGACTGTGATTATTTTGTGTGTGTAATCGAGTGTGACCAATTAAAATTGTCCGTGTGACTCACTGTAATCGAGTTGTGACCAATATAAGTTTTCCATCCGTGACCTATAAAAAATTTTAATTCGTGACCTATAAAAAATTTTAATATGTGGTTGAAAAATAAGGAAAAGTTATTAATGCGACATATTGTTAACTATGATCTTAAAATTCGATAATTTGTGATTAAAAAATAATTTGTGACTTGTGATCGAAAAATAATACGCGACCTATTATTTTAATAAGTTGTGACTATAAAATATGTTATTTGTGACCAAAAATAATGCATAATCAATTAATTTGAGAATATCACCAATAAAATAAATGAGTTGTGACCAATAAAATTTTGGATTTATCATCGATGCATAATATGTGACCAATAAAAATGTTGATTTTGTGATCAATGAATAAGCCGTGATTTATAAGATTTTCTATTTGTGACCGAGAAATACCTATAAATTTTTTTATTTGTGACCATAAAATAAGTTGTGACAAATAATTTGATAAATTGTGATCGATTTGCAATGAATAAATGAGTTGCTAAGGTCACAGTTTACTGGTCACATGTTTGAGTTCACAAGTCACGGTCATTTTGTATAGATCACAAATCAATATAAACGTGTCATTAATCAGTATGATCAATTAATTTGATAATTAACTATGGCGAATTAATTTGTTATTAAGGTCACATTTCATTGTCATATGTTTGAGTTCACAAGTCACAGTCATTTTTATAGGTCACAAATCAATATAAACGGGTCATAAATCAATATTAACAGGTCACATGTGTTTGTAAAGTCACGGTTCAAATTTACGGGTCACATTTTATATTACTAATCACAAGTAACAATTAAGAGGTCAAAAATCGTTTCAATTGTACAAAAAAAATATGGCGGAGTTGTTGCGCGGAATTTTCGCTGGAGTTGGAACAATTGTCGGAATCGGCGGCGGAACGGTCACTGGAATATTCGTCAGAATCGGAGTAGTCGCTGGAACGGTTACCGAAATAGTCGAAGGAATCGGAGTAGTCGTCGAAACGGTTACCAGAATAGTCAACGGAATCGGAGTAGTCGTCGGAACGATCAAATATCTGATTTTAGAAATTTGAAAGTTGTTTTCTTATTTTTGAAATAGTATTACAGTAAAAATTTAAGAGATGAATTTTTCCAAAATATGGAAAATTTAGGAACTCTATAAGCAGAAAGCAATATCATGTTTGCCTAATAGATTAAATTTATTTTAAATAAATCTTTTATTTCAAAGCTCGTTTAAAAATATTTTAAACTTTTTACTTACGACACTATTGAAGCGGTATAATATAAATTTGTTTTAGTCAATACGTGCAGTCTGGCATCATGCAATGGACTATTTTTTCTTAGGATCAAAATGTTGACCTTTTCAACATTTTTCTTTGTTTGATTTTTATAACGAAAATGACCCTCAAAACAAAAGTTAGACGCCAAAACCTCCTCTTAGAAGACATTTAAAATTTGAATCTTTGAATTTTGGTTAAGAGTTAAATATTATTGATGAAATTTAGTAAATTCGAATCTACTAGCTTTAAGCTACCGTAGTATTTCATAGATAAGGGTTAGGTTAGCTCTTTTTTATATGTTAGGTTACATATCTATTAGTGAGAAGTTTTGAAAAAGAGTATAATATATTGGGTCATGTACATAATTTTTTGTGCATAGTGGCGTCCACACTCTTACATAAAGTGGATCCCACTCAAATATGTTTTGTCCTAAGTCAGCCTATTGATAGTGCATATTTAAGTTTGTACAAGCAGCTAGTAAAAGCTCATCTGTCCAACCTCTTTTTCTTGACCACATTGTTAAGAATGATCTCAAGTCGTATGCACAATCTTTTCTTGCCGTGATTGTAATATCTTGGAAGTTTTTATAAAAAATACTTAGATTTATATTGAATCAAGAATAATAAGAGGAAAGGTTGATCAATTTATTTGTGTGCATATTCAAAAAGAAGTAATTTTCAAGAACCTTCTGGGGCGACTCACGAGGTGATTTAATTATAATATTAAGCCATAATTGGTGAGAATTAAAATCAAATTTTTAGTACTTTTTGATAAAAGTTAAATGTATGATTTAAAAATTGTGGATCCATGAAATATGATCTTATAATTAATTGTTGACTTTAACTTCAATTAAAATTTTAATTTTAATTTCTACCGAACATGGTGTAAAGTATTATAAATTACTTATTATATGTGAATGAGAATTGTATCCATGCAACCCACCCAATTTTTACCTATAAATACTAAGTTATGTACATTTACACATAAAACAATACTTCTACCTGAAAAAATCTATTTGTACATAACTTTTTACATAATCTTTTACCGATTCGGTAAAAGATTATGTAAAAAGCTCGATAAGCGTAGCATAATCCATAAGAAAATTATTGGTCAAACAAAGATGTTTATAGCAAAGAACTCGCTATAAAGTATACGTGCAGATTCAAACTCTTGTAGCTAAACACTGACACGTGAAAGGCTAGCTACTTGCCATAATAATTGAAGCTATATAGGGAATAAGTGATTATCAATCCAATCCCAAGCCTAATACTTGCAAAAAAATTAAACCAAGAGGAGACATAATGCTTCTTCGATGAAAATAGGCAATACAAACATAGCATCATAAGAACATGTACACATATTACACCAGTCGTAAAAAAATCAGACAGGTAATTTTGATCTTCAGAACATCACATAGCATTGAAGACGACAGAAAGATTACCTTGACTACACACTGAAACCTTCATTGACACTCATGGATCTGAATCCTGTCTACTTGCTAACCGCAACTCATGCAATTCGTTGAGAATCCATTCTTCCCCAGTATGTCCACCTAGGACCAAAACCCTGGTTCCTCCAACAATGCATGTGCTATGACCCCAAGCAAATTTAGGTGGTTGCCCTGGGACATTGATTGTCCTCCAGGACGGTTTCTCTTCAGCAGGATCCAACAGAAACAGCTGTGAAGGAGAATGCAGTCCAGCTATTGAGCCACCAAATATGATGACCCTCCCACAAGGCATTGTTACAGCAACGTGATCAAGTCTAGGAGGTGGAATCACAGCGTTCTGACCTCCAACACCAGTTAATGCGCCACATTCAAGCTGCCTCCAATTTGGCTTTTCATCCTCCAAATCAATGGTATATGCTTCACCTGACCGCAACTGCAAGTGCCCACTTTTTGCAAGACCACCAAACATTAGAATTTTTGTTCGTCCATAAACAGATAATGAGTGTCCTAACCTGGATGGAGGAGCCCATGAAGTTGGAATCTCTCTCCATGTAGGTTTGTCTGTGTTGAGATCCAACAAGTATGTATCACTGAGGAGCACACCTGCATCAGTGCATCCACCTGAGACAACTAACTTAGAGCCATCCATTGTGCAAGAACTATGCCAAGATCGAGGAAGTGGGGGGGTCCCACCAGAGACTTCTATCCATGTTGGCTGCTTAGCATCCAAATTAAGAACAAACACGTCATTGAGCAAGCCTTGCCTCCCACAGCCACCAAACACGACTAACCAAGAACCATTCAAGCATGACAAGGTATGTCCCCATCGCCCTGGAGGAGAAGATTTAACACTCACCCGACGCCACTCCGGGTTTGCAGCATCAAGATTGAGAACAAATGTGTCATCCATTGGCTGCATATTGACTCCTTCTCCTCCAAACAAGACCAGTCGGTTCCCGGCAG
Organism: Fraxinus nigra; assembly: GCA_903798295.1. Lineage (NCBI taxonomy): Eukaryota > Viridiplantae > Streptophyta > Magnoliopsida > Lamiales > Oleaceae > Fraxinus > Fraxinus nigra. Next base: position 19,434 of record CAIGRH010228689.1, on the reverse strand, counting down.
CACAAGCACTAAAGTTGCAACGGGAAGGCTCTACTGCACCTCCAACTGTCAGCTTCTTCCAACAAACGGCTTCGAGAGTAGTTAGTTCCCTAGCCAAGCGCCCCCATCCTAACTTTTTAGTCATCAGTTCCAGAGCGCCTGTTACATCTCTTCCCCATGCATTTTGACATACCATTTTCCTTACATGCTCATTCTTTGTTAGTTGACGAATCCTTGTGCAGACAGACCCAATTGATGCAACATCCCGTGGAGTCAAGCGTGATAAAATATTATGGGCCAGTACTTCATCAGAAAGCTGCAGAATTCCACATATTTCCTGATGCTGACTCTGTAGTAAATGTCCACTCTTTTGAAAGGTTTCATCTGACTCATTACACTGCTGTTTACAAGTTTCTTTGAAAACCGGATATGATACATTATTCAGGTCTAGTTTTGCTTCAGCAAACACTTGGATTCCAATAACATGCGTGACTATACCATCGTCGCTATGAATTGGCTTAAGTCTTAGCCTGTTCATCAAGGCGGTACCATCTTTGCTGAAGTTAAGGAGCTCTCCTTGAAATTCAATACCTTCCTCAAGACATCTTCTGATCTCAGAAACAACAACAGGATCCACCAAAGGGTGCCGTCTCTGGGCGCGAGGGTCTCTATATTGCAAGAACCGACTGAAAGATTCAAAAATAGACTCTTTTTACCTTTTTGATTTGATGATGAAAAACATGGTAGAATATTACTAAAAATGAGTATATACTCCATAGCTTATGCATAATTAAAAGGCCCATATCAAGATATTCATGTCTAAAGGAATACTTTTTGATACAACGACATAAATTATGCTAAACAGAATCCCGAATTACAAGTTGACTAACAAGCGTGGGAAAGAAAGAGTATGCTTCACTCTCCTGCTTCTAAGTTCACTTTAAAACACCCCAAACATGCTCTTGAGGTCTCCACCATGTATAGTGCATATAATACATAGCACAGGACTCAACCACCTTGCAATCAATATTTTCAGGAAAACACACTCATAACTGAAATTAACTGTTTACAACATTTACCTGGCAGTTTTTTATCAGTTATACAACAGTAACACATATATATAAGCTAGTAACATTTTTATTATTTCCTTAGAAGAGCTAAATCAGCCTAAGCAACTCAACCTGTGTCATACATTGCGAATTCAAGCAGCCTCCAGCAATGTTTTTGTTCTATATTTTCTGTTACTGAAACAATATTTTACACGCAAATAAATTACTCCCGGTTCTACAATACCTTACTTTACAAGAAAAACCCCAAGATCTTTTGGGGTTGAGTGAGGAACTTCCCCAGGTCAAATCTACAGTTTGGTGCACCACAATGGTCTAGAATTCAATCGCAATGGAAAAGGTTCATTCGCCACAACCTATTTCAATAGGTTGTGGTTTGGGTCAGCCCGTATGGCACCCCATGACCCATTTTTCAACATCTCTCATCACAAATGATCAGTCTGATGCAAACTATATGTAAGAACATCACACATTAATCTATCTTATAATGTTCATACAAGCCAATACATCATGCGCCTAGCCATTGTGCTTGAAGAGAGCTCACATTACTACACACATGCTATGGGTATAAAGTAGTTCTCCCACTTTGCTAGCAACACTGAAATGAAGCTTTGAGAAACAACCACAAGTGTGAAAGGTGTGATACATGAGATGATATAAATCTATGCATCACACAATGAGCGAGGATACATTCATTAGTTATACCACCGGTCAACAAAGCACGTGTTATACAAAGGTATAATATATGAGGTGATATAAATCTACATGTCTCACACAATGAGCAAGTAGGGATTTATTCATTAAGTATACCACTGGTCAGCAAAGCACGAGTGATATGAAACACGTGCTATGTTGTTTTCTTATTCTCTTAAGGCGTATTTCATTCTCCAAAACCGAAAAAAATCATACAAATCTTGGTTCAGATACACCTTAGTAACTGACTTGTGTGTCTTATATTTATTCATATTTACAATCTCAACCAAGAACCTGATCGGAGTAATTGGACTACCGGACAAGTCTAATGGAGGAGTCCACTTTGAAAACGTATAATAATCTCATCTTGATTTCATCATGGAGATGGGATCTAGTGCATTAAAAGATCAAACTTTATCTCATTTCACACATCCCCAAAAAATCTCATGCAAAAGCCTATCCATACTGAATATCAACTTAAGAACGACAAGTCGACAACCAGTCCCATCAAGTGAGTAACTAAAGTGTCAAATACTATAATCAATTTACTCAACACAAACACATTTTTAACTCCATATTTTAATTCTCTGAAATTTAAAATAAAATTTAAAGCATAATATAACTTTTGAAAACCAAAATCTGTAGCATAAGAGCTCTCAACACACAAAATAAATGACAGCTTTAGTAACTATTGTAAAGCATGCTACGCACACATGAGACGGCACATGTGGTGCACACCTCTTCTATGATGTCTATATCCCTTTTCTACATATTTTGTCGTGTAGATTCAATTGGTGCAATCAAAACTGACAAAAACCCAATCATAAACTAATGCGTGGAATTATACCAAAGTAAACAAGAGTGGGACTGGAAATCATTGTTCATTATCTTATTCTCAAATTTTCTGAAATTTTCAGAAACCCTTATTTTCGAACCAAACTTTGAAAATTCATCATTCTCATCTCAAGTCCAAATAAATCATAATGTATATAGTTGGAAAGCTTACAAGAAAAAGTTTCCAACCATACTATATCCGCTACAAAAACCAATGAACATATCGATATAATGTTTCAAATTTTCAGCTATTTCCACTAGGGTTTCCTTTTTCTTCCAAAATATAAAGCGTAAAATCATTAAATTTGAAGGTTTACTCTGATGCATGGTAGGTTTATAATTCTAAAATTTTGTGAATTTTGAAAATGTCAATCATAAGATGCCATTAAAGACCACTCAAGATTGCAAAAAATGACGGATACAAGTCACTACACTTTAAGCATGCAAGGGCATTTTTGTTTGGACATAGAAAAAAGCACAAATATTACCTTTGCAGGATCTGATACCAATCTAACAATATATCACATGCACATAATTAATTCTAGCTCAAGAATAAAAGAAAGGAGAATCAACTTGTCCATGCACTTTGCCATCCAAAAACTGCATTTTGCCTCAATCTAATGTTCTAGCACTCAAATCAGATAGGAAGGAGTTCATTTGTCACAATCCAAAAGCCAATTCTTTTTTGAGGATTTAAAAAGAAAAATGTTATTCAAGCTCTTCCATTTTTGGTGCATTTTCATGTACCACACAAAGTTTCATTCTCTTTATATAAAAGAAGCTTAAGGAAGTAATGAGAGTTTATGGAAGTTGAAGGTTTGTTTTCCTCCAACCAATTTCAACATTATGCAGGTTAGCAAAAATTATGGATGCATATTGTTCTTTCATCTTATCTTACTCTGCTTTTAGTGCTATAATTCTCATCTTCTTTCCTAGAAACTTTTCTGCTTGCGGCAGGGTTAATTTGCCACTCTGCATGCAAATGCTTCACTACTTTAACTTGAAATGTGATCTAGTTTTTGTGATGACAATTTTTATTTCTACAAATGATTTTAGTTAGTACACAAATTTGTTGTAATCAATACTCCATTGCGCTCAATCACGTAACAACTTGTCATTGTCATACAAAAGATCAGAATCACCGAAAGGATAATTCTTGCTAGATAGAATTTATACAACAAAAAGTTCTACCTGATAATTGATGTCTTATTTTCTCAATTTTTCTACGAGCTTTTGAACTCAAGCAATTAGGTAATAAGCTTCCCAATCACAAAACCACGTAATTATCCTTATAATTCTATTAAACTTTGAATAATTTTGAAAAAATACGTAGACTACAAATATAGATAACATAAAGTATTGAAATTAGGGAATCTTAACATAATGCTGCTCAAAAGAAAAACAAAAACCATTAAAAAATATAATTTGATACAGAAAAAGAGTCATTTTCATCTCTACCGCCCATGAACAGGAGTATTATTTTTCTGTAGAACTCAGAAATCAATGTTTCGAATAAATTTCCATTCTCAACTGTTTCTGTTTCCATTATATAAAGTTTTAAAACTCAGAATAATTTAAAAAGGACTAAATTTAAAAAAAAAAAACAAAAAAAAACACACACACACACACACACAATTATTCGCATTCGCGAACAGGTGGCATGTATTTACCAGTTACGGCCGAGGACTTCGTCAGCGCGAAATCCGGTGGAGAATTCGAATACAGTGTTGACATAGATGACAGGAAAATCAGGTTCCAAGGCATCGGAGACGACGATCGATGTCGGCATCGGGACTGGATAGAAGAACTGGTCAGCCGCCCCAGCCGGTAGTTCAAGCTCATTCTCCCCATAAAGCTCCATGTTGTCTTCACTCTCGGCACATTTTAGCCGCTTCCCGCAGCTCTGAAAATCTTCTTCTATACTCCTCTCCATTCCCATCTCTCTCCGTTCTCTGTTTGTATCTGTGTGCGTATAGAGTAATCTCTCCTAAATATTATATGTGGGTGGTGCAGAGCGTGAGAGTAGATATATGTTACAAGGGGGTAATAAAACTGGGCTAGAAAGATCACTTAATTACGGAAATGCCTTTGAGAGTGGATAGAGAAACTCCATTTTCTCGTTTTCGGTTTTTCCAATACAAAAAATATGCAACTCGGTAGGCAATATTTTTAATTCTGATTTTTTTCGTGACCTCCGAGGTAGAGTTGATTGCACCTTCTAAAATAAATTATTAATATAGCTCATGTTTGAGGCACATTAAAATTGAAAGAATATATTTTTATGAGTGATGTGATGGTGAATATGTGATTGAAAAAGTAGGAAAAATTATCGATGTGATGGAAAATATTATTTTATTGAAGAATGTGTGGTTAAAAATGAGTAGAAGAACGAAAATGAAAATTTTAATGTGGCTCAAACGGGGGCATAATTTGAAAAAAATCTTTTCTTCAATATAAGTAGATTGATAGAAATTCACAACGGTGTACAATCATCAAAATATGATAATTTCAAAAAATTGATGATTTTTAAAGTTATATAACACGACTTTAGAGTTGTTCAAAATGCACGAGTGATCTCGAAAGATCGTTGCTTATTCATTTTTTTTGTTAAAGAAATGTCTGTTTATATTAATAATTTCATTTGAGTTTGAGTTAGACTGTCAGTATTCTATTTGTAACAGATTTAGCTTCTGTTTGATAATTATTATTTCAAACTTCTTTAATTCAAATATTCATTCTTATCAAAGTAATGTCATTTAACATCACTGACATTTAAACACCGGTTTAAATGGCATTAATGTGACTAGTGGAGTCAATCGAGTCGAGTGTCTCGTCGACTTGACCGCTCGACTCGTGAAAAAACGATATATCCAGTAACAAGAAGATGATTGAATTGAAGAACTCTCGAACATTTGGCTGTACATTTCCTACCAAGACAAAATTTGTAAATCATTCTCCACTTGCTTAGCGAGATATTAATAAATGTTACAAATGAATCATGACGAATTAATTTTGGCTTTTCGAAAACTTTCATAAAGAGGAACGTCATTTAAATATCATGGAAAGGCACAATCCCCCAAAGCATGCCAGGGAGGGTGCATTGGTATCTTGATTTTTAAATATAATTTTGATTCTTTTCTTTATTTTGAGATGATTTTGAATAATATAGCAAGGGCGGATTGCTAGGTTGACAAGGTTAGCTAGTTGTCGGGGTTATTTACATGGTTTTATTTGGTTCTTGTTGTAAGAGAATCGAAACGAAGCGATACATAGACCAATGAATTTTCTAAAGACATGGAATGAATTCGGAATTGAACAATTCAGTTCTGGATTGGTTCTAGTTTTACATTTTAAAATTTCAGACACCATATTCATAAGTTAGTAATATATATACTTAAATAAAAAGAAGTAAACATCAAATATTCAATAAGTTCAAATTATCAATCATCGAAATCACAAAAGTCCAAACTAACAAATAAACTATAATCATAATTTGAATATACAACTCAATTTTCGTTCTCATACAAAAGTTTGTGTAATAAGTAATAAAAACGATTTACTAAATTAATTGCAACAATTTTGACTGCAACCCCTACAATAAATGATAAATTATACAAAAAATTTACAATTCACTTTTACGAGCAACTATTAACCGTTTAATATTCTATTAATGTCTATTGGATTTTCCTCTACTTATGAAGAATATAAATAATTCATCAAATCATCAAGGTGAGAAAATAGTTTAAAGACTTTTCAGTGATTGATTAATTTAGTTTTTCAATCTTGAAGAGTCCCTTCCATTGACGTGATGAAATGCGGTACCTACACACCATAATGTTGTGTAAATTGGAAAGGAATTAAAGATAAACAATTCAAATGAATGCAAAATTAGAGTATACACAATTAATGGGTTAAAACCAATGTTGCCAAAATCGGCCGGACCGGTTCGACGGTAAAACCGGGAACCGGGCAAAAAATCAAGTCAAATCATGTCCAATTTTTGATTATTGACAAAACCGTTTAAAACCCTCCAAACATGCCGGTTCAACCGTAACCCGGTTAACCGGTCGTGATTTTGAGCGATTTTCACGAATTTTTTAACTTCATGAATGTGCTTTATAATTTACAAATCAAATGCTCATGGAGAATTAATGAATGTCATGCTCATTTTATAGATACACTTCTCTCCAAAGATTTTATAGAATTCCAATGTAGGATTGTGCCTTTTATATATGCTATTAACTTCAATAGTTTCATAAATTTTCAATGTGAGACAGAGGCACAACAAAAAAAAAATGTTAAAATGCCCATCAAAATCATTTTTCAAATATATGTCTGATTGACTAATTAAATTGTAATATTCACCTTCATTTTTTCATTTAACTTAAATTGCACTTGATTATTAATATATTAATGTTAGATATAATTTTCTATAAGTTTAAACTATTTTAATTTAACAAAAGAAAATATTTTAACATATTGATTTTTAATTTTTAAAGTATTTGTAGGATAATGAATCTAATTAATAAAAATAGGTTTACTTAGTATTATTAATATGAAATTTAAAATAAATTTTTTTATAGTATTTTATTATTTTTATATGTATTTATTGTATTTGGTTCGATCCCGGTTGGACCTCGATTGANAAAAAAAAATGTTAAAATGCCCATCAAAATCATTTTTCAAATATATGTCTGATTGACTAATTAAATTGTAATATTCACCTTCATTTTTTCAATTAACTTAAATTGCACTTGATTATTAATATATTAATGTTAGATATAATTTTCTATAAGTTTAAACTATTTTAATTTAACAAAGTAAACTATTTTAACATATTGATTTTTAATCGAAATTAATTGTAGGATAATGAATCTAATCTAATTAATAAAGATATATTTACCTTGAATTATTAATATATAAAAAAAATTATTTTCATAGTATTTTATTATTTTTGTATGTATTTATTGCATCTGGTTCGACCCTGTTGAGCCTCTTGACCCTTCACATTTTTCGGGTCGATTTTCAAAATATTGGTTAAAACCAATGACCCAGAACCGAATAATGATTATTTCCAATTAATAGGTTTTCTCAAATGAATACAAAATTAAAAAATTAAGGTCTTGACTAATTAATATATTAAAAAACAGAATTAAAAATTATATTTGGTTCTGGAACCAAAACTAAAACAAAATGGTTCTCGATTTGAATAGCTGAAATCATTAATTATTTTGTAGAATCGAACAAAACCGTCCGGTTATGGTTTGATTTCATTTAGACATTTTGTCAACTCGGGTCGCTATCACACTCTTGCACTCGGCAAATAATAAATAAATAAAAATAAAAAAGTGGGAAAACATGGGAGAAGTTTAGTGGTTAATGGTGTGATTATTTGTCCAGTTCAAACATTAATGACACTGTGGACCCCACACAAATGAGTAATTATATTGGATATTTTGTTCCTCTGTTTTGATTTAAATTTGAAGTAAATATTTATAACAATGGAAATATTGACGAATTAGATAGATATATTGATAAAATTGCGGGTTTCATGAAATATGTTGTTAAAATTAATTATTAATTTAAATTTAAATTTTTGTTAATTTTTTTAGCTAAACCAAATATAGATTAAGCCCCTGTTTGGTTTGGATTAAAATCACACATTTAGTAGATTTTAATAAAAGTTAATATAACGTATAATTGAAAAGTCGATAAAGTTTCCGATATTTTGTGATTAAAAATAAATTTTGAAAATTGGATTTGTTACCAAATAGATGCTAAAGTATAATTCTTAAAATAAGGGCCGAAAGTTTGGTTGGAAGATATTTTTGAAGATTTTATTGAAAAGTGGAACCTTTGGAATTCTATAGTACCTTTTACTAGCAGCAAACTGGGGTGGCACTTGGGTAAATAACACTGAAGTTTGAGGTCAAAGATGGAGGACTAAGTCTAAGAAGTGGAGAATACGTGTACTGAGGATATTTTCAGAGGAAAATATCTAGACCTAACCTGTCACCCTGGATCGTCCACGTCAATGATTCCTTATTGCAGATATTTTGGCACTTCGAATGTGGCTCCACGTGTATATGTCACTGCCAATACAACGATATTTCACAAGTTTAGACATCTAGGAAAGAAGAATTTTTTTTGCACTCCCTCTGAATATGCTCATATTTAGTGAAAATTAAAATTCACATTTCAATCCTAATTAATATTAACTATATATTTAATTTTAAACATACATTTCATTAACTTTCATCAAAATCTATTAAAAATCTTATTTTAATCCCTATCAAACAATTGGTATATGTGACTTTCAAGAACTAAAAATTGAAAAGCTTTTAACTTTAGTGTTGTTAAGTATATGCTTACGAGTAGTTCAAATGGCAGCCAACTAAGAAGAAGTCACGTCAAGGTTAGCACTCTACCACACATCGTCTCTTCCCTAAACTTTTTTCAAGGCGATTAGACCACGCCTACAACAATTATTATCCGAGACGATTAGTTTAGATGCCTAGTTCTAAATATTTGAGACGATGGGTATCTGTTGAAGTCTCACATCGACCAAATTGCACAAAATACACTACACAAAGTGATTGATGACACATCTTTGTAAGGGATGACACCTTATCAGATTATAACTTTTCAACCTGTGCTCAAGCTAGGGAGGCCATAGGCGTATGACGACTATGAATTGACACAATGAGTTTGACCAGTGAGTCGTTAGTACGATGTCACATGTCAAGCAATAGACATTGACTTAGCTCTCTTGGCTATAAAAACTCACACCAGTGACATTCAAATGTATCTTATGTTAATCTTGAATCACAATCTTGGTAGTTCTTTCTTCAAATCGATACTCATATTTTCGTCCATTCTGTCTCTCATATACCCCAATACATTCCTTATCCGATTTAAGCGTCAGAGTGCACATGATCGTCGTACCCCGTCAGAGCTACAATATTATATAGTGTAACATGATATCCAAAAGTGTAGGTAACATACATGCAGACATGAGAGAAGCTGTGATCGGTTGACAGCTGGGTCCTACCAAATTTGGAGGTCCACATAGTGATGATGTATGTCGAAAACCACGATTGTATCCCATAAGTAAAAAAGCCAACCAAAAAACTACTTTACCGAAAAAGTGTTATTCATAAAAAAAATAAAAAATAAAAGAGCAAGTGGAATATTTGAAGAAATCAACCTGAGAAGTTAGTGCCATTGGTTTTTTACCGTTGCAAAAGGAATAGGCATCATCTCAAGTATTTGCCTTCGAAAAATGAGTATCTTTGTTGGCCTTATTTTGGAGTGTTTTCCATTTAAAATTGAGTATCTTTCGTAGCATTATTCTTGAAGAAGGCCTACCATTTGAAGAAAAGCAAACTATTTGAAGGAAATAGGTATCTTCATTTAAAATGAGTGAAAGCGAATGATGTGAAATTTATCCACAAAGAGCAACAAAAGAAGCTTCTACAAATGAGCAATTGGCTGGAGATGCTCAACATCGATGATTACGTCATTGAAGAACCAAGGTTGCTGTATGCCTCCCAAGAGAAGTGGCCGACATGGCTACTGATATGAGGAACTTGACATAGCAAAAGGCAGCGATGCAACTTTTCATCCACCATGCAAGCACAAGCAGGTATGTAATGCCCCAAATATGCCTTACCGTTAACAGAAAACAGAGAGCAAAACAAAGTATTGCAAGCATGTGGGAGGAATGATAATGCTACTATATTGATAATCAGCAAACTTACAAGTTAAATAGAGATAATCAACATAATAACCACTAGTCAACGTGTGTAGATTTTTAGGAATCTAAACAACTGAAAAATCAAAATGGTGAATATCTTCAGCCACATTTCCTATAAACTAGGATACTTGCTTGACTATGTCAACATTATTTTAACTAACATAAAAAATCTAATAACTCTTAACACTCTCCCTTAAACTGATTTCTACTAAAAACAATTTAGGACTACATCATATGATCTTCAATGTTTTGGACTGAGCAAACTCCAAGTATGTTCCTCAGTTTCTCAAATGTTGGTTGCTTTAATAGCTTTGTTAAAATATCTGTAATTTGTTCTCCACTCTTGCAATATTGCAGCTTAATCTTCCCATCCTTGCAAAGATCTCGTAGAAAATGAAAATGAACATCAATATGTTTACTTCTCCCAAGCATAACTGGATTTCTTGACAACTTAATGGTTGACATGTTATCACAATAGATGATTGTTGGACCCTTTTGCTCATCTCCAAGTGCTTCAAACATTTTCTAAGCCACAAAGCTTGATAAGAGCTTGAAGTTGCTGCTATTTGCTGCTTCTTTGAGGACCACGATATTGCACCAAAATTCAGCATGAATACATGACTAGAAGTGCTCTTGCGATCATCAACATCACCTGCATAATCACTATCTGTATAGCCAACAAGTCCAGTTCCATTTTTCTTCTTGTAAAACACACCATAATCAACTGAACCTTGCACATATTTAAGGATTCTTTTGGCTGCATTCAAATGTGTCTCGGATGGATTTTCCATATATCTACTAATCAAACTGACTGCATACATTATATCAGGCCTGTGGAGGTTAAGTACACGAGACTACCAGTAATTTTCTTGTAAAAAGTGTTGTCTACCTCCTTTGTACCATCATCTTTGCGCGGCTTTAAACCAGGTTTAATTTGTGTTCCAAATGGCTTGCAATCAGCCATATTAAACCTTGCAATAATATCATGTGCATACTTCATAAATGAAATTACCAGCAACAGTTTGAATGACTTCTAGTCCCAAAAAGTAACGCATTAGTCTTAGATCTGTCTTTCAAACTCTTTCATCATAAGCACATTAAACTCATCAAACATCTCAATATTATTGCCAGAAAATATCAAGCCATCAACATACAAACACACAATGAGTAATTTACCTTCTTCAACCTTAACATAAATAGTGTGTTCAAAGGGACATTTATGAAATCCCAACTTGGCAAAATGAGCATCTATGCGACTGTACCAAGATCGTGGTGCTTGTTTCAGTCCATAGAGCGCTTTCTTTAACTTGTAAACCTTATCTTCCTTTCATTTCTTCTCATAACTAGGTGGTTGATCAATGAACACCTCTTCTTGCAAATTTCTATGCAGGAATGCTGATTTTACATCTAACTGAAAAATTGGCCATGAATTTTGAGCTGCCATGGAAATCACTAACCTGATAGTATCTTGCCTCACGATCGGAGCAAACACTTCCTTGTAATCAATCCCATGTTTTTGCTTATAACCTTTTGCTACCAACCGCGCTTTGTGCTTATCAATTTCACCTTTTTCATTCAACTTTGTCCTGAAAACCCATTTAACACCAATTGTTTTCCCTCCCGCAGGCAAAATTGTCAACTCCCAAGTATGTTTTTTTTAATAGACTCGATTTTCTTGTCCATTGCTTCTCTCCATTTCTTTTCTTTGAGAGTCTCATCATAAGTGATTGGATCACTATCTACAAATAATGCAAAATGAGCAATATCATCTTACATCATAATGCATCATCCATGCTGGCCTCTTTCTTGTATTTGTATCCCTCAACTTGTAACTTCCTTCTTCGTCTAGTTGTTGAACTATAGCTTGAGACGATGGCCGCTGCTCCTGAATTTCAGATTGAGGTGATGGCTGCTCTTGGATTTCAGGTTGAATTGATGGTTGAACTACTCTTTTCTCTCCTTCTAAGACATCAAGTATTGGATTTGGAACTGAATTTCTATCAGTCCAATTCCATTTGGAATCTTCATAAAAAACTACATCTCTACTTATTGTCACGTGATTAAACAATTTGTAAGATTTCGAAGGCTTCTTTCCACTCCATGCCTCTTCAGGTGTCATGTGCTTCACTGCAAATGTTGGACTTCTGTTTAACACATGGATTGACCATAATACTGCTTCAGGCCAAAATTGCTTTGGAACTCCTCCAGTAGCTAACAAGCTTCGAACCATGTTGAGAATTGTTCTATTCTTTCTTTCACATACACCATTTTGTTGTGGTGTATATGAAGTAGTCAGCTGCCTCCTTATGCCATTTGTTTCACAATATGCATTAAATTCTTTAGAACAAAACTCTCATCCACGATCTAATCTAAGAATTTTGATCTTCTTATCAGCCTCATTTTCAACTAGATACTTGAAACTCTTGAATGCTTCGAAAGCATATGATTTTTCCTACAAAAAATGCACCAAAGTTTTCCTACTGAAATCATCTATAAAAGATATAAAATATCTTTTGTTACCATTTGAAATTGGATTGATGGGTCCACATAGGTCCGAGTGTATTAATTCAAGTACAACTCGAGCTCTTTCTGCTTTTCCACTAGAAAATGTATCCCTTGGATGCTTTCCAATGACACATTCTTCACAGGTTTTTGATGGATGAGTGATTGATGGTAGGCCAGTAACCATCTTCTTTTGATGAAGTGTCTTCAGCCAATTGAAATTCAAATGCCCATATCTGAGATGCCACCTCCATGATGAGTCATATTCTTTAACAAACAAGCAGGCTGGTACAGTTTTAATCTTCAAAGGAAACAACATGTTTGTTGTCATTTTTATTACAGCAATAGAACCTCTCTTTGGATCATACACCTCACATTTTCCTTTAAAAATTGTGATTCTATATCCTTTGTCCTACAACTGACCAGCACTCAAAAGATTTGTTTTTAAATTAGGAATATAAAAAACATTTGAAATGGTTTCAACAAAATCATTCCTAGTCCTGATTTGGATATCCCCTTTTCCCATCACATTCACAGTTGATTTGTCCCCAAAACTTACAATTGTACGAAAATTTTCATTTAAAGAAGAGAAAGATGACTTACATCCACTCATGTGGTTGCTACAACCTATATCAACATACCAGGTTTCTTGATCAGGCTCCTCCAATACATGAAAGGCCATTAGAAGTGTTTCTTCCTCCTTTTTCTCAACAAAATTGGACTTCTCTCCCTTCTTCTCTCCCTTTTCCTTTGGCAACTTTGTATAACATTCATTCTTGTAGTGACCATAATTTCCACATCTGTAGCATTCAATGTTGGATTTATCATGATGCTTTCTTCCTTCTGCTTGAGAATCATCATCCTTCTTGTAACCATAAGATGAATAGTTTCCATCTCTGCCACTTCCGTTTCCACGACCTCTTCTGCCTCTTCCATGTCCTCTTCCACCTCTTCCACGACCTCTTCCTCTCGTGTTTGAGAATCCAGTAGATGCTTTGAGAGCTGTTTGTTCCTCCATGTCACTTGTTCGATTAAGTTTCTGTTCATGAACAAGCAAAGAACTTTGAAGCTCATCAATAGACATAAGATCAACATCTTTAGATTCTTCAATGGAGCAGACAACATAGTTCCACTTTGGAGTCATTGATCTCAAAATCTTCTCAACAATTTTAGCGTCTTCCATGGTTGCACCATGAAAACGCATTTTGTTTGCAATTCCCATCGTTCTCCCAAAGAAATCTGTAACGGATTCACCTGACTTCATTTGAAGAGTCTCAAAGTCTCTTGTTAGGGCTTGAAGCTATGCTCGCTTTACCCTTGCTGAGCCTGAATACTTCTTTTTCATTGAATCCCAAATGTGTTTGGAAGTGTCCTTTTGGAGAATGGTCTCCAAAATCGAACGATCAATTGCCTAGAACAAATAGTTCTTTACCTTCAAATCTTTGAGCTTTCAATCTGCCAAAACCTTGGCTTGGTCTTCAGTGAGTGTTGCTCCTTCAACTGGTTCAGTTATTCCGTTCTCTACAATATCCTAGTACTCTTGGACCTTAAAACATTTTCCATCAGCATACTCCAATGGTCGTAATGACCATCAAAACGGGGAATTGATGGTTGCACAAAACTACCATTTTCAGATGCCATGTTACCTTGCTGTTGCAAGAGAATTGCTGATTTTTTTCTTTTAAATGGCTCTGATATCACTGTTGGAAGAAAATAGAGAGCAAAACAAAGTATTGCAAACGTGTGGGAGGAATGATAATGCTTCTTCATTCATAATCAACAAAACTTACAACTTAAATAAAGATAATCAGCACAATAACCACTAATTAACGTTTGCAAAATTTTAGGAATCTAAACAACAGAAAAATCAAAATGGTGAATATCTTCAGCCACATTTCCTACAAACTAGGATACTTGCTTGACTATGTCAACATTATTTTAACTAACATAAAAAATCTAACAATTCTTAACACATCATTGTAAAGATTATAAAGTGTAAATCTATATATATATATATATATATATATTTTTTTTTTTTATTATTATTATTATTTTTTTTTTGAATTCGCTTCATGAAAAATTCATAGAAATTAATTTAACTAAATTCAATCTTGTACATGGAAACAGGAGACGAGACCACATATTGTTTGACCCTCTAAGTTTGAGAGAGATTATTTCAAGTGAAAAATAATTTGTTTTAGAGAATGTATAAACCCACTCTTTCAACCTGATCGGCTCACCTCGATTGCTCCAGCTCGCCTCCGTGTCTCTGTCCCTGTTCGACTTCGAGCACTAGACGGCAGTAGGCGCCTACTGCATACACATTGCTGTTCAATTGACTTGGGAATTGGTTACCAAACTTCCTTCCAGTATTATTGTCCGCATGCTTGTAAGATTAAGAAAGGTATGGAGAGATTCCAGGATATCATATAGGTCTAAAGAATGTAAAGCCTGATAAGATTATTTACATCACTTTGATGCAGGCTTTGTTATTCTCAGGAGGATTATGATTGTTGTCTGGGACTTTATCATGAAATGAAAGAAAAAGGATTGGATATTTCATCGCATGCTTGTAGTTCAGTGATTAGTGGGCTTTGTAAAGATGGGAACTCTGTGGAAGGGTATGCAGTTTTTGAAAATATGATTCAAAATGGGTGTAAGCCTAACATGGCAATTTATACCGCTTTGATTGATACATATGCAAAAAATTGTGCTCGCACTTAATTATTTTCCTGGCTCCGTCCATATCTTGGGGCACTCAATTTTTTTATGACTTTTAGAGACTTTTAAGTAGAAAATATTAAAATAAAATTTCAAAATTTGTTTCTCATTAATCACAAGATTTTGGGAGACTTTTCACAAGGAAAAAAAAGAAAGAAAGAAAGAAAGAAATTAATATGTATTTTTTTTCAATTTTTCCCCTTCTACAAACATTAGACTTATGATTAAAATTTGTTTTTTTTCCTATTAATTGTATTAGTTTCTATTTTTCTTTCACCCTCTTATTGTTTATTTCTATTTTCTATAAAAAAAAATTAATTATATTCTTATAACTTTTTTTTCATTCATTTTTTTTAAAAATATCTACTTTTAATTAAATTATAAAATTTTATAAAGACTAATGTATAATTAAATTTTTATGTATTTATATTAATAATACTGAATATTAAATTAATTTATTATTATTATTATTTATTAATTAATTAAAATCTTAAATTTTTATTCTTTTTAAAATACTCCATTCGTCCCATTTATATAATCTTACTTTTCTTATTTTCTTGTCTCAATTATATAGTTTTGTTTCTTTATTAAAAATATTTTGTTTTGTTCATTTACTAATATACTCTTATTTCTTTACTATTTCCAACAATAATTTACTACTAGTTATTGATAATTAAATTAGGGTAAATTAGAAAAGTTTTTGCAAAAGTTATTTTTCCAATAACATTAAGATTTCTTAATCCGTGTAAAAACAAAACAAGCATATATAAATATGACGGATGAATTATTTTTTTTATTATTTAGTGGAAAAAGTAAAGAGAATGGGAATTGTAAGAAGTGAGAACCATCACCTCATATGTGATAATTTCACGATATTACACTAAATTCACATAAATTTTATCTCAAATTAAAGTTTTCAAAAGTATTTTAAATTCCACAAAAGCTTCTAAAACGTTTAAAAATGAAAGTTTATAAATCTTTCATACAAATTTCTAAAAAAATCACAAAATTCAAGGAAGTCATCACTTAAAAAAATTTCATCAAAGTTTTCAAAAATCCCAAATTGCCCTTGAGTTTGTTTGGGAAAATTGCCCTAGTTTGTGAAAATTTCAAAATTGCCCTCGTAAATCCCCTAGCGGCCTAGCCATTTCTCTCCAGAAAAAAGGAGAATTTAAAAAAAAAAAAATGAAAAATAAAACGAAAGAAAAGGCTCACGAGCAACGAATAAAGCTTCGTACGGTCAGAGCTCTCTGTATTGAAGATTTATTATTATTTTTTTTCTAATTGAGTTCTGTAGATTTTATAATTTTTTGATTATTGAAATAAAAGATGCCCCGGACTTCATCGAAGAAAGGGTCCACAAATTCAACCGCGACATACAATTCATCAACTATGGATCTGTTTCGAGCTGGTGATTATATCTTTCACTTTCGATTTTTTACTGCGTGTTTTATGATTCTTTCGGCGCTTCAATCTTAAATTCTTTTATGTTTTATTTATTCTGAACTGAATTTTGTAGTTTTAAGCACTTTTGAAGAGTTCCGTTTCGATTTCTCGTCTATGAATATATGTTGGAGGAAAATTTAATTAAAAATACCTTTTTTCTAGTGAAGTGAATTAAACAAAATTAAATGGACAAATTTGTGAATCCACACACATTTATTTCATGCTCTGGAATTGGAATTGCTATCAAAACTAGTGTTGTGAAGTTTGATTGATCGCTTGAATTATTTTTGTGGATCATGCTTTGCAGAGATGCTGGGATCATTGGACGTTTAGGAGAAGTAAATCAATTTTACCTATATTTCGGCTTTAATATTTTAATTGGTAGTTAGCTTCTCTTGTTTCCAATTGATCTTCATGGTGCTTTTAGTTATTTGACAGGAAAGAACTAAATGCAGTAAGTCGAGAATATATGAATTTGTGGAATTAGTGATCGGTATGTATTGCTTGCGCAAAACTGGGGCCTTGGGAAGGATTATAGTAGAGAACTTAAATCAAATCCAAGTAAAATTTATGTTTAATTCCAATTCCTTGAATCCAATTCCAAGGTACCTTATGTAGTGTGAGTGTGTTTGGATACCAGTGGAGGTGATCACTGGGGCAGAAGTTTCAATTTGTAATAAGATTGGTTGTGCAGTGACAAATTCTAATGAGATGGTTAATGAACTTAAGAAATAATGTTCCTTTCGGTATATATCTATCCAGAGCAAAAGAATTAGATTAAACTTATAGCATCTGAAAAAGATGTGCATGCACAGATTACTTCTTTTGCAATCGAATTTGTAACACGACAACTACTAGATAAAACATGTGCCATAATCTGATAATCTTAGTAATTAATAATAATTCTACTTATACTGAGAAGTTTCTATTTTGTTTCATTATTTTGTATTTTCTTCTAAATAGATTCGCTGTTACTGAATCTGCAGTGCCTTTTGTTTTCTTACAGCTTCTGGTAAAGCTGCATCCAAAGAGCTGGAACGTATTGATCAATTATTCTATTCATATGCAAACAATTCCTCTGATATGATCGAGTAAGTTTCTTCCATTTGGATTAATGGTTTATCTTATTGAAAGTGCTATCTACATTACAGTTTGCTTATGGTTTGAAGTGAAATTCATGGTTCCTTAGCCTAGTACGCTTTGATTTTTCTATTTTAAATTTTTAAGTAAATGGGGATTCAGTCTTTGTTCTTCTTGTAAGTGGTATGCCTTAGGTCCAATCGACTTTAGGATATAATCGCTATCATTTGATTGATGCATTTTATTTATGGTAGATCTATTATTTAATTGAATTATTATTTTGATAAATTAAATCAATCGAGTTCGAAGATTCAAGTTTTGATAACTTGTTAATCACAAAGAGTTGTGATTGTGAGATACAAGTTATATATGACTAAATCTTAAATAATTTATGATCGCAAATATTAACGAGATACGAATATCGTTATTGCGGTAGATCAGCACGTGTAGTATTTCTCACTTATGAAGTGAGTAATTGATCTCACAAGCTAAAACGTAGCGACATTTAAACGGATGTGTGGATTGGAGACCCGTTATAGAGATTCCACATTGATAATTATCTCAGTGTTGGTGGTTAATCACTAACGCTCCATAGTGAAATTGATCTTGACTTGAGGATGAGGGTCGTCATATTTTGGTAACAGTGGCAAAAAAATCGGACGGCTCGAGCTCGGCCTGGAAAAAGCTCGAGTGGGCCCGGCTCGGGCTCTGTTACATCGAGCCGAGGCCCGAGCCGGCGAGCCTGCCAATTAAAAAAAATTAAAAAATTTAATAATTTTTTTTTTAAAGGAAAGCTGCCTTGCGCAGGCAGCCTTTCTTTATATTTATTAAAAAAATTCAAAAAACCTGAGCCGGCTCGGCCCGTTAAGGCTCGGGTCTAAAGCTCGGGCTGGACCTCATTTTTTTTGCTGGACTTTGCTCGTCTCAGGCCCAAAAAAGCTTGAGCCGTGCTTGAGCGTTTTTTTTCGGCTTGACTCATTGGCATAGCTATATTTTGGTAATATAGGATGTTTCTCTGTCAATAGTCGCTAATACGTCGTTTGGGTATGACAAAAATCACATGATGGTTGTGAATGATCAATAGAGAATTTGTCATTCTTAGATAGTAAGAGATTATGACTTGCATTTCATCCGCTTAAGTTAATATCGAAATCCTTGGCTAGGTGAGTTCATAAGTAGAAAAGTGTTTTGACGATAATTAACTTAAGAGGGAGGCGGAAGATATGATCAATTAAATCGAGATTGACACATCTCCATATCTCGTAACTCATCGAGTTATATTGACAAAGGAATTATAGTTTAACGATAATTGAACAAGTCTTGTTTTGTCACACAACTTGACATTTTTCATCACAT
>CAIGRH010228671.1:0-10349 GCA_903798295.1 Fraxinus nigra | reverse complement strand
AAGAAAACTCAAACAATAAATAAAACTGGTGGTGGATGAGGTGTCGAAGATGGTTGGTGTTTTCTATGGGTTGATGTGGTAATGACTATATTTTTATAAACGAATTTTCCATTGGTAATGATAAGACTTTTACGTACGGCAATTCCCTTCGCCAGAGTTTTATACTTTTCCTATAGACAATCCGTTGGTAACTATCACCTACCCTCAAAACAGTAAAGAATTTGCAATAGGTCATTTTTCGTTGGTAAAGATTAGCAGCAACAGCAAACATGTTCTTGCACTCTTAGACTACTATGCTTAATTTCCTTTCCTTTCTGTTCTCGAAAAATATTGAATATGCAATATGATCTGATTTTCAATATATCTAAATTTTATGCAAATCCATTATGATTATTAAAAAGATACACAAATTTGTTATGCAATGAATGGTCAAAGCCCTTCTCTTCTGAAAGAATTTAATCAACAACGCCAAAGATTTCAGACATAATCATTGGATTTAACTGATTTGAACTTCTCTATTGCCTTTTCAACTGTACAAATTATTAATTTAAGGCATGATTAGGGGGTGTTGTCATGATTCCTTATCTCTAATACACATGCATTTCTTGGAGTGAAACGCAAGTCAGCTCTTGCGGCAGGGTCCCTCTCATTACAGACAATGGGTTAAAATAATTCAAATCCACACCTGGATTTTTTTAGTTTGTAGCAATTAAATCACTAAATTTATAATTTAATTTCGTTCAAATTATTTTAATTACAGAAAATAGAGATTTAAATAGTTTTAAGGCCATTCAAGTATTAAATTAATAAAAATGAATTATTTTTACTCCATGGTTTATGTTGAGTTTTGTATACTGTTGGATAACATTATAGAAAAATTGATGTGCTGAAAATCGAGTTCATTATCAAAAAATTGAACTACTATTCCCTAACTTATTGCCTGAGTAATTTTGTTCAGTAATTCACAATGCAAACTGCTTAAATTTTCTTTAAGTAGTCATGTAGTGTTCATGGAAACATGGCTTACTTCAAATTTGAGCATTATACTAAGTTAAGTGAAATTTAGCTCCATAATATTGGACATGTGAGGATTAAACAATATTTGTATTATAAAACTATTTAAATCTCCGATACCTAGTCGTACAAGTATCAGAGAAATGTGTCTCACTTCAAATTCTAGATATACGCCAAAGTTAAGAAGTGAAATTTAGCTTCATTATACTAAACATGTGAGGATCATGCGAGGGTTTAAAAAAAAATGTGTACAATTTATGCCATATATGATTGGTTATGTAACTAAAATAAAAATGTTAAGGACTAACGCTCAAATAATAGAAAAAAGAAAATAATGAAAATTTTCCTAAATTATTCAAACTGTTGTAAAATAATGAGATAATTATAGATGATTATTTAGTATTATCATGATACATAGATAAGTTTATCTACTGTTGAAAGTTTATTTCATTCCAATTATAACTCTCATTTTAAATCCTATAAATACAGATCATGATTCCCAATAAAAGATTCACTTAGGTTTTAACTCTTATATTTTCTTATCTTTTTGTTCTATTATTTTTATTTTATAACACGTTATTAGCACGATTCTCTAAAAATATAGTAAATTAGTTTGAAGATATTAATGATGAACTGTCAAGATATTTGCTTGATTGATAGTACAACTACAAATAGTATTTTTCAAGACAAAATAATTTTTGGACTTAACATTAGTAAAAAATAATGTTAATAAGATATTAGGTGCATCGAATATTGTTGAAGACTCCAAAAGAGTTTGTATTATTTTACCAAATAATTCAAAATTATATTTTAAAGATGCACTTTATTCTAGCAAATTTAGAAGAAATTTGTTTAGTTTTAAAGATATCCGCTGCAATAGATATCACATTGAGACGATACAAGAAAATAATGTTGAATATATTCACATAACTTCTTTTGTATCTAAATGGAAGCAAATAAAAAAAAAACTTCATACACTTTCATCTGGCATGTATTATATGTTAGTAAAAATGACTGAATCAAATATTATCACGAACCAGAAGTTCGTTGATCCAAAATTTTTTATACTTTGACATGATCGACTTGGAGATCTAGAGCTATAATGATGTGTCGAATAATAAACAACTCACATGGGCATCATTTATAGATCTTGAAGATTTTTTTACCTAATGATTATACATGTGTAGCTTGTTTGTAAGACAAATTAGTCATTAATTAGATTGTCGACTACAAATGTCAATATTTAATCTCCAACTTTTTTAGAAAAATTCATGGAGATATATGTGGGTTAATACACCCACTATGTGGACCATGTCGTTATTTAATTGTATTAATTGATTCTTCTACTAAATAGTCACATGTTCGCCTACTTTCCACTAAGAATGTAAATTTTGCTAAATTATTTGCTCAAATCATAATATTACGAGTAACATTCCCCATTTATTCAATCAATACTATTCGTCTTGATAATGCTAGTGAATTTAGATCACAAGCATTCGATGAATATTGCATATCAATTGAGATTGTTATTGAACATTCGTTTGTGCATGACCATACACAAAATTATTTAGCGGAATCATTTATTAAACGTCTATAACTTATTGTTAGACCATTACTTATGAAAACAACTCTCAACTTCTATTTGGGGTGATGTTATATTACATGGTTGTGTCATTGGTTCATATCAGACCAATTGTATATTATCAATATTCACATTTACAACTAGCATTTGATCACGAACCTAATATTTATCAACTAAGGGTTTTTAGTTGTGCTGTTCAAGTCAATATTTCATCCCCACAACAGATTAAAATTGGTCCCCAACGAAGACTTAGAATTTATGTGGGTTTTGATTCACCATCTATTATTAGGTATCTTAAACCTTTAACATGTGATTTATTTACTGCACGTCTTGTATATTGTCATTTTAATGAAATGATTATTCCAACTTTGGGAGGGAAAAATTACATCCTCATAAAAAGGTAAAAAAATTGGAATGAAACTATTCTATCTCACTTTGATCCCCGAGCAATCAATGTGAGCAAGAGGTTGGAAAAACATTCATTTACAAAGAGTTACAAATCAATTACTAAATGTATTTACTGACACAAAAAGTTAAAAAGTCATAAATATAGCAAAAAATACTCCAGCAAAAATTGATGTCCATGTATGACAATTTACTGTAGCAAATGAATCTCAAATACGCCAGAAGCGCGATCGACCAGTTGGTTAAAAAAACTCTATACATCGAAAAGAAAAGTACAAGAGAAAAACCAACCAAAAACTTCAGAAAAAGTAACATTAGAAAATATTGAAAATATGATTCCTGAAAAATCACAAGTGTCCGAAAATAATGAGATTTCAATAAATTATATGTTATCTCATAAATTATGAAAACAAAATAACGTTGTTATAGATAATATTTTCGTCTTTAACATGACTTTTGATATTATGCAAAATAAGGATCCTGAACCACGGTATGTTAAAGAGGTCAACATAGAAATGATTGATCAAAATGGAAAGAAGTTATACAAACGGAAGAAACAAAAAGTGTTATGACCTTGAGTTCAAACACCTGAAAATGTAATCAATGTTGGATATAAATGAGTTTTTGTACGAAAAAGAAATGAAAATATGAAATTACAAGACATAAATTCCGACTTGTAGCTCAAGGTTCCTCAAAAAGACCAAGAATTAATTATAATGAAACATATTCTCTCGTAATGGACACCATCACTTTTNCAAAATAACGTTGTTATAGATAATATTTTCGTCTTTAACATGACTTTTGATATTATGCAAAATAAGGATCCTGAACCACGGTATGTTAAAGAGGTCAACATAGAAATGATTGATCAAAATGGAAAGAAGTTATACAAACGGAAGAAACAAAAAGTGTTATGACCTTGAGTTCAAACACCTGAAAATGTAATCAATGTTGGATATAAATGAGTTTTTGTACGAAAAAGAAATGAAAATATGAAATTACAAGACATAAATTCCGACTTGTAGCTCAAGGTTCCTCAAAAAGACCAAGAATTAATTATAATGAAACATATTCTCTCGTAATGGACACCATCAATTTTAGATTTTAAATTAGTTTAACTGTGTCATAAATTGTCGATATGCGCTTTATGGATTAGTGACTATATATATAGCCACTAAATGATTTAAATTGCGAGAAACAAATGATAAATGCTCGAGAACTATGTTCTCGATTAAATTGCAAAGATCAATATTGATTGAAATAATTTGGACGCATGTGGTATAATCGTCTCAACGAATATTTGTTGAAGAAAAACTATAAAAATGACGATATCTACCCATGTGTTTTCATAAAGAAAATAAATATTGAATTTGCAATTGTGGCAGTTTATGTTGATGATTTAAATTTAATTGGAACTTCTAAAGAGCTAAACAAAACTGCAAATTATTTAAAAAATGAATTTGAGATGAAAGATTTGGGAAAACTCAAATTCTATCTCGTGTTGCAGATTAAACATTTCACAAAAGTATTATTTATCCATCAATCTACATATACTGAAAAAGTTTAAAACATTTTTTAAATGAATAATGCATATTCATTGACATTACTTATGGTTGTTCGATCACTTGATATGAAAAATAATCATTTTCGTCCACTTGAAGATAGAGAAAGTGTTATTCATTCTGAAATACCATATCTTAGTGCGATTGGAACATTAACTTATCTTGTAAACTATACTCGACCCGACATAATTTTTTTTTTGTAAATTTCATTACAAGATATAGCTTTATACCAACACAAAAACATTGAAATGATATTAAACATATTTTTCGTTACCTAAAAAATATTATTGATTTGAGATTATTGTATTCTTAAAAGTCGGGGATATGCTTTAGTGTGATATACAAATGTTGGTTATCTTTCTAATCCACATAAAACTAAATCACAAATAGGATACGTATTTACACGTGAAGGAACACTATATCATAGAGATCTATGAAGCAATCATTGACAACAACATTCTCAAATAATTTGGAAATTATTGCAATCCATGAAGTAGACCAAGAATGTGTATGGTTGAGAAATATGACCCATCATATCCAAGTATCATACAGATTAATTTCAACAAAAAATAGTTTAACAATTTTGTATTAAGACAATACTTCTTGTATTGCACAACTCAAAGGAGGTTGTAAAAAATGTGACAAGGCGAATCATATTTCTCCAAAATCCGTTCATATACATGAGTTTCAGAAAGAATGGCGACATTGATACTCAACAAATTCATTCAAGTGATAATGTAGTTGATTTATTTACAAAAGCACGACAACATCTATACTGGATTATATACATTTAGCCCTTGTTTGGTAGAGATTAAAATCAATTTTTTTTTAGTAAATTTTGATAAAATTTGATGAAATTGGTGATTGAAAAGTTGTGAATCCCATTAAATACGTGATTTAAATTAATTATTGGCTTTGATTTAAATTAAAACCTTTACCAAACAGGGCTGAGTAAGTATCCCACTAGATTTCTAAACCTAGAGATATTGCACATATTAACCGTTCAACTCTGTAGTTCGTGATAAATGCAGAAACCAAACAAAATAATTTTATGTCCAGATTAATTAATGTTGGCCATTCTTTGCAAGATCTCAACCTTCAATACCAAAGTCCATAATGGATTGAATTATTGATTTTCTTAGTCATTTCTTTCGGCACAAAATCAAGTGCACAAGGTTCAAATGTTCAAATACAAAATCCTACCAAATCTTTTAAAAGAAAAGTCATAAAATTTCATAAATTTAGCCTATGTTTGGTAAAATTTAAAATCCAAATTTTAATAAGTCAAAATCAATAATTAATTTTAATCACATACTTTAAAGTATCCATAACTTTTTAACCACACATTTTATTAACTTTTATTAAATTTACTAAAAATCTTATTTTAATCCCATCCTACAAGGCTTAATTTCAAACTAGGTTTGGACGGAGTCAAATGGAAACCGTTTATTGCACTAGCCCGTGGGCCAAGAGGAATGACAATTTGACAATGGCCAATCAATTAGACATCGTAATAATGTCAACTTCAAATAAAGATAATTTTCTTTATATTATTACTTTATGACATTTTTCTACGATGATGCATTATCTGATTTGTATCAAGTCTATGATAATTCGAACTATTGATCTCGGAGTCGGGTTGCCTTTTATCTTTGTGCTCAAGATTAACGATACCTTTGCATGCCTTATTTTCGTTATCAAAGAATTATAATAGTAGCATATTCTTGCATGATGCACGTTAGATCGAAAAGTTGGATCAATATCAACAAGTTTCGCTTATAATCAATAGAAGTGGAATAACAACTGAACTAAATAATATCATATTATCTATGAGTGAATATAGATAATATCGATACACACAGGTAGCCCAGACCTGCCCCCAAGTCCAATTAATTTAGTAAGAGAAAGAAATTAAGAAAATTCGTTTTGTCTAATGAAAATGTTTTTTTTTTTAATGCATCACTTGAATATATAAAAAAAATTAACATATTGTCCACCCAAGCTCCGCCCCTGAATTAGGTGACTCTATAAACTTAGAATAATCTACCAAATTGGAATAAATTAAAGGTGATACTATAATTATAAAACGCACTTAAAAAAAATAATTATTTTCTACAAAAACTCCATTAAATATACATGGTTAATTATTGAAACAAAAAATGAAAATGTACAATTAGTGACAAAGTGACCACAATCTTAAAAATGCCAAATTTTATATATAGAGAGAGAGAAACTAAACAAAATTTCACCCAGTCTCCATTGACTTTAATGTTACGCAAATAAATAAAGATCCCAAATACACTTACCATTATTTCAGAAAAAAAAAAAAAAATTAAACGCTAACAAAATTGGATACAAAACTCGATATTTATCAAATAGATTTCAATTCATCGCAAAAATAATTATCAACTTCTAATCCTAATCGGGGAAGTTCTTCGATTGAGTTGTTAAATTCTCCAAGATTTTCCACTTGCGAGCTGTGATCCAAAGATGGAAAGTCATCAAATGACATCTCAAAGTCACAAGAATCATTGGCAATTCTTGGTGGATATTCATCAAATAATGTCTGTTCTTGAGATTGGAAATTGAAGAAATCTTCTAAGAATGGGATATCCATTGGCAAATAGTCATTTGAATAATTTGGCAACCCATTAGAGTCCCCTTTGCACTCTTCAACTTCAAGAACCGGGTCATTGACCGACCAGGTTTCCAAAGCCGGTCCATCAACAGATCCAGAAGGTTCAGCCGGTTTGCACAAGTTTTGAACCGGGTCGGATCGTTCTTCACTTGACTGTTGACTACTTCTGGACTGGAGAACAGAAGTCGGAGAACAAAGATTGCGCGACTCATCACCGGACTCGTAGCCGGAAACTGAAGTCACATTAATTTCCGTCTTCTCCTTTGCCAGAGGATGGCTGAAATTAGTTAAAGCATCCGGTCCACGAAGTTTAATGGCGGCGTTGTCATATACCATTGCTGCTTCCTCCGCCGTATTGTAAGTGCCCAACCATAGCCTAACTTTCTGGAACGGATCTCTTATTTCCGCCGCCCATTTTCCCCAAGGCCTCTGCCTAACACCCCGGAACTTTCTAACGCCACCATTAGCCGGAGCCGCCTCCTTCACCTTCATCGGCTTCTGCTTGGGTTGAAGACTGTTCTTGCAATTAGTACTGCTACTAATGGCGTTAGGATGACTTTTACTAGCTGTTTCTAATTTGATTTCATTGATGTACTTCTTAACTCGCTGCTGACGGAAAAGCTCGTCATCTTCCTCACTGGAGGAATCTGTTGCATAAGGATCAGTGACCGATATCCGAACGATTCTAGGACCATTAACAGTCAATTCTTCATGGATTTTTCTGGGATTTTGATTTGAGGGTTTAACTAGTTTCTTGGTAACATGTCGATTTTCAGAGTACTTCACAGGCCATAAATCCATTGAATCCATCAAGGATTTAATGCTTTCACTAATGGCTGTCAAGATTTGTACTCATCTGACCAAAAACAGTGGGATTCTAGGAAAAGTGGATTCGAAAGAGACGCTGGAGAGACAGAAACGATGAAATGGGAGCGCGATACTTATAAAGGGATTTGCAGGTTTAAAGAAGGTAAGTGAATCAATGGCGAAAAGAAAAAGAAAGAAAGTGTGATTTGGTAGCCAGAGAGAATGGAACTGGCAGTGTATTCAATGAAAGAGGAGACTACTAACTCTGAAATCCTGTTTTATAGGATCTCCAAATTTGGTAAAACACGCACTCAATTTTGTGTTTTATTTTAATTACATTTAAAAAAAAAAAAAACTATTTTTTACTATTTATATTCAATTAAATTTCGGTTCTTTGACACTTCTGTTGTCAAATCGCCGGCGTCGAATAATTGGGCACTAAAAGATTCCGGCAACGGCTGCCGACGGGCAATGGTCGCCGCATATGAGACACGTAGCCTATGTGGGCCATACTTCTGAGGTTGGTCCAATGAGTGTGTGTCAAATGGTGCTAACTTCATGATTTTCTGTCTTGAAGTACGTGTAGCCAGTCACATGAGGGTAATTCCCACGATGCCCGGCCCAGGTAAAATAATGTCGGTCAAATTATTATTCCTTTTGTGTTTTGACCTAATTTACTCTTTGGTCCATTCACTCTTTGGTCATGTACACTATGGGGTGGCATAGATCAATGTAGTCAAATTATTTTTTATGAAAAATCTTAGAGAACTTTTGGTTTTATATATAGTTTATAGAATTCAACATGACTAGCTAGTTTTAGAAGGGTTCAATTTGATTCTTGTATAACGTCATTTGTATTTTCTAGGTTCACTTTTCATACATTTTGTTTCGGGCACAAAAATGTAAATTATTGTAGATAACTATTATTTTCTTGTAAATTCATATAAATTAATTTAATCGTTACTTTAACATCAAGCCCCTATTTGAAGCCAAATAATTTTATTATTATTATTAATTTTCTTTTTTGAAGAAAATGAGTCTTGAAATAGTAATTTTTTTTGAAGAATTCTGACATTTTCTCATATTTTTGTGAATCCACAAAAATAAATAGAATTATAAGTTAATGGAATTACAAATCGATTTTGTATATAAAATCGAGAATTCATTTTGGTTCAATAGTTCCATTTAGGCAATTCCAACTTAAAAATACAAGGCGCTATTGTTTACATTTTAACATACTAAATTGAAAAACTCACGACCAAATTAAAGTTTGTTATATTTCGCAACAAATCTATCTACCGTGACACAAAATTAATGTTTTATGTAATGTGCGAAATTGGAGAATGCTCTCCAACTCTGACATACAATGCCTGACGTATTCGAGATGCTGAATTGGAAAAATTCACGACAAAATTAAAGGTTGTCATATTTTGCAACAACTCTATCTACTCTGAGACACAACCGTCGATGTATTTAATGTATAGAACTGGACAAATCAAGACATAATAATAAATAAATAAATAAAATTAAACATTTATTCATCTTCTTTTGCAAGCTGAGGTGGGCAACGGACCAAGGTTTTTTTTCCCAAACCCAACCCGACTTTATCGATTTGGGATTATTTTCTAAATAGGCTCGGTTCGAGCCAATTTCGGTTGGGTCAACAATTATTATTATTCCTTTTTTTAATAAAAAAATAGTTTCAAACTTCCAAATGAATTCTTATTTGCCTAAAATAAAATCAGAAAAAAACTTAATATTTTTCTTCGTGTTGGTAATAGTTCGTT
Organism: Fraxinus nigra; assembly: GCA_903798295.1. Taxonomy (NCBI): domain Eukaryota; kingdom Viridiplantae; phylum Streptophyta; class Magnoliopsida; order Lamiales; family Oleaceae; genus Fraxinus; species Fraxinus nigra. The sequence goes on along the minus strand of CAIGRH010228671.1, from coordinate 554 downwards.
TAAAAATATGCTAATAAAACTAAACACGATCAAAATATCCATCAAATATCAAAAGAAAATTTAAATACTCTAGTTATCTAACAATTAAAAATGTTACAGTAATCCAAACTCAATAAATAATAAAATAAAAATGCTACAATCATAAAAAAATCTAAACTCTCAAAAAAACAAATAATAACATAAAATTTCACAATTTCCGAATTATCGCATAAACTTTAAGCATCATTCCTACAATAAAATGATAGAAATACTTAGAGAAAAATATAAATATTACATTAATAAAGAGTTATGTGCGCGCGCGCGCACACACATATCTCAAATAATTAGAAATGAACTAGTCACGTTGATTTAGCCTTCATTTGATTTCTTTGATTCCAAAAGCTCTACAAAAAAATGATTATTAAATTATGAATAAAATAGATAAAATACATATTTAACATAATCATGGAATAGCTACATTACTTTCATCAAACTTATTATATTCCTTCACATCTTCCATATAGATTTTTTACATGCTTTTAGACTCTTTAATCCAATTTGTGTGCACACCAAAA
>CAIGRH010228669.1:0-10820 GCA_903798295.1 Fraxinus nigra | reverse complement strand
GGCCCAAACAAGCCCTAAATATGTTATAGTAATGTTTAATAGGAGCTAAATTAATTAGTTGGCCTCGTAACTCGTCGGGTTGGTAGGGTGGCATCGATTATTTTTGTCGTTAGTTTTGTGTAAGAAGCTTTTTAGTCCGATAAACAGGTAAAAATAAATTTTGGATACCTTATTAATATACAATAATAAGAAATTGTAATCCCTAATTCTATTCTTTAAGAAGAATTGAGAGGACCTCTCTGTAGGGCTGAACAAAAGTTCCTGAACCGAGTCGGATCGAACCGAGTGATTTTTCATAAATCAAATACTCGAACGAGTATCTAAATCGAGAATTGATTGAGTTTGGTTCAGTTCTCGATTCTAGACCAAAAACCGAATAACCGAATCTAAATAGATTTTTTTAATTTTTTATATTGAATTAATTAAATTATTTTAATATTTCTGAACATATGTGGATTGCTTGAAACAAATGAATTATTGATATGGATCATCAATATTTTAGTATTAATATCTATTTTTTGGTATTTGTATATATTAAATTAATCTTATTGGACAACTTGTTATTTATATATTTTTAAATTGGGTTACGTTAATTTGTAATAGTAACGAATGAACATATTATTAGTTATATTTATGTAGTATTGTTGTAAATGTTAAAAAATTTAATTATGGTACGAAACGGAACGGAACGGAACCGAACCCGAACGGTTCCATAATTATATTTGGACCCGACGGTTCAATTTATTAAATACTTGAAAATTTTGGATCGATTCGATTCTGAAGAGAACCGAACCGAATTGGACCATATCCAACCTTACCTCTCTAAATAGTTAAGGCCAAACGTAAATAGTACGCTGTCACATACATCAAAGGCAATATATTCAATTTTGGCCTTTTTTATTAATTTTAACTAATGTGTAGTCGTGTGGATAATAGTAAAATATATTTATTTTTTCTTTAGAAAATGAGATAATTCATTGGAAGTTGAAATGTAAAAATTGAGGTGGGTTTCAAATATTTATTGCTGAATAATTGACGATGTTTAAATGAATTAATAACTTGATGAAGGATAGATAGTTATAGTTGAGGATTTCTTTAAATAGTATAATTAATTCACAAGGATACTTTTACACTATTTCAAACTATACACTTGTGCCAATGGAGATAATAAAACCATGTCGCGGAAGCCACTCATGAAAAATAACCCGTATCGAGGTATTTTGTATTAAAACTTAACCAATAAAATATATCCCTTTGTAAATACAAAAGGTTTAGAAATGAAAGCTTTTATTTGTCAATGGGTCCATAACTTATTGGTTGTCATCTAACGCAACATCATTTGTCCCATCATATGAACTTGTGCCAACCTCTTTAATACAAGTCCAGGTATACAAGACAGGTCCAACGGTGCAAGACAAGTCGGCATGCAGAACAAGTTCAGTAATGTAGGAAAAGTTCAGGAGTGCAAGACAAATTCAGGAATGCACTACAAGTTTAGGAATGCATTACAAGTTAGGAACGTGTGACAAGCTCATGAGTAAGCTCCCTACGATTCTCAGGTCATACCCCGAGCACTCGTTAACCAACGATAGTTAACAACCAAGATATCACTAGTGCCTCGTACGACAAGGTGGATGGCAATAACAACTCAACATCAATCTTAAGTCCGATTGATCTTTATCAAAACTTCAGAAATCAAGCGTATTGTTCATTTATCTTTCACCTCGAAATCATAAGACTGCTCTCAACACCATGCAATACCAAGATTGATTAATATGGTCATAAAAAGTCAACGCGACCCCATGCCTTTGGTGATCCTTACTAAGATTTCATGACAAAATCATTAATTGTCTTCGTTGCTTTCGATATCATGGTGAGGATGAGAGGGATTGGCTGTGTGAGTTGGCAATAACGACGTTTGAGAGATTGTTCTATCTAAGTATATAGAAGCCAGTATCACGTTGAATTCATTCTGACAGTGGAACTGATCATACATAGAATTCTGCAGTCGATTCATTTCCAATTGTGGCTGACCTCTAAGAGTGTGTATGATGCTATTTTGAATTAGCCGACCAACATCTATTGATAAGCCACACTGAATAGCAAAATTCAAGATCACTTGCTCCTTTGTGACTTCACTCAGATTGCTGCTCGATAAAGTTTAGCCAAGATGAAATGATGTCGCACTTTACATTCCAAAAATATACTCGGAGAATTTACAAAAATACAGCTCCCAAGTACTTCAAACATGGTGCCCAGGTGCCAACCAATGCAAAAATTGAAACAACAGTGTAGTGCCTAGACGTCGGCTTGGTGGCGCCAGAGGCCCGCGACTAACTAGAAGAAGTAGAAGATTAACAACATTGCAACGCCTAGGCCCCACCCAACTTTACATCGTGGTGCCTAGGTGCCACCAAGCCAGTGTCTAGTCACTGCGCCTATTTGCTAGGGCTTGAAATTCTTAGCTCGTTCAAAGCCCAGAACGACTACAAATTCGAGACAAACATTAAAGAGACATAAATACATTTGGAGAGGCACTTTTGAGAATGTTACACAACGTGAGAACACAATTTAAGAATTAGGGAGAGAAATCAGCGTAGAAAAACAAAAAATCAAGGGTGGAAACATTGATTTAAAGAAGAAGATTATCTTGGTGCAAGATTCATCAACTTCTTTACATTTTAATTCAAAACTCAGTGATGTACTCAATTATTATTCTTTGTTTTTCTTCATACATTATGAGTAGCTAAACTTTTTTATTAGGGAGAATAATGTAATTTATTTAGACCCTTTAATTCAACGTTCAAGATTCTAGTTCTTTAAATTTCATGTGTTGATTTTATTTATGGATTTTAATGCTTGAATCATTTGACCAATTATTCATAGATTTTGTGAATCTATTACGAGTCAATAGGTGAGTTATAAACTTATACCACATATTAAAGTCCGAGAACTAATACAAAATCGTTGAGATACGTTTTCTAGTTAATGCGGCCATTACATGAATTATTAGAAATTAAATGCATATAACTAAGGTGTATCCTGATTCAAATAGATATATGAAATTGACCAAGTTATATAAGATTAATTTGGGCTCAAGAGAGGTAAATTGAATATGTTAGAAGAATTCGACCAAGTACTGCATTATGTTATGAATCTTGATTTTAGAACTAAAGGTAATCAATAAATGAAATGGTGTGCCCTAATATCCGTTTCATATTTCACAACATAGTTAAAATTTTGTTTGCATTAAGATACATTCAAATTGACAAAAACAGTTAGACCAACAATCACCAAACTTATTTGTTTTTCGTCAAATAAAAGTAGATATAGTAAACTGGGAATAAATAATAGTTATCATGGGAACGACCATCCGAACTCAAAGGTACATTATATTACTTTATCGATATCCTACACTTGCGATAGGAAAAAAACAATAATTTTTTGGTGTCGTTGCTAGAGACTTTTTGCATTTAAATCTTAGTTTATTTTTTGACTTTTATTTGATTAGTTTATTTTTCTTATTTATCGATAAAAAAATATTCGTTGTATGCTCTGTTCCTAAGGCGATGATCTTGAACCGTTTAACCCGAAAATAAAATGTACCTTCAGACGAAAACTTAAATAAGACAAACAAAAACAGAAACATTAGATGGCAGAAGAGCAGAATATTTCATTACTACCGATTGGACAAGGAGCTGCTAAAGTAGGGGCACCACTAAATCACCATCGCTGACAAATTGAAATCAGTGAAGAAGATTTTCCAGTGTTAGTGTTCTTTACTTCTAAGGCAGTGCCCGAGCACTCCATCATTGTATATCTAGATCTCGAGCAAAATAATTTTCAGATAAGGGCTGATTATAGATTAATTTGACTAGCAACAACTTCCAGTTCTACCGATTATCTCATGAAAACCCAAACACACACATCCTAAGATTTCTCCGGAATTGTCAAAACTTTCATACTCCAGTGGTTGAAGAAGATGCAATCAAGCTGCGGTTGTTTCTCTATACATTGAGAGATGCAGTTTTAGAATGGTTGGATGCTGAGCCTCACGGAAGTATCACTACTTGGAAGGACTTGACGAGAAATTTTTGCAATTAATTCTTCCCACATGCAAAAGTAGTAAAAATACGACTAAATTCAAACATTCCAGCAACGTGATAGGGAAAGTTATCATGAAGCTTATAACAAATTGAAGGAGTTGATGAGAAAGTATCTAGATCATGGAATAAGAAGGGATAATCAGGACAAGATTTCTACGTTAGACTTTCACCACTTGCTAAATCTTAGGTGGATTCTTTAGCAAATGGGTCAATAATTGGTATATTAGTTCAACAATGTTTGGACTTATTTAAGTTGATTGAAACTAAACATTCTATGTTTTCATTACGAAGAGTAGTACCAAAGAAAACAACTGGAGTTCTTGACTACAATTGATGAGGAAGAAATAAAAAAGAAATGCCAATAGTAAGAGCACCAAGTCCAATCAAAACTTATAGACCACCAATTTCTTTTCTTCAACGGTTGTAGAAGAAAAAGTTGGACAAGAGTTCACAAAGTTTTGTGGAGGTTTCTAAGAAATTACACATCAACATCCGTTTCGTAGATAAATTAGCACAAATGTTTAGCTACGCCAAATTTTTGAAAGAAATTATTTCCAACAAAAGAAAGCTAGAAGAACATGAAGAAGTTTGTGTAAACGAGAAATGCAGTGCAATTCTCGTGAAGAAACTATATCCTAAATTGAAAGACCAAGAGAGTTTCACTATATTTTGAGCATTCATTATGTGATTTAGGTGACAAATCCATTAAACGACCCAAGGCAATTATTGAAAATGTGCTAATAAAGGTTGATAAATTTATTTTACCAAAAACTTTAGTTATCTTGGATATAGAAGAGGATGCAAACATTCCTCTAATCTTAGGAAAATCTTTTCTGGCCACTGGAAAAGCATTGGTTGATATGTTTAACGGAAATATGATTTTTAAATTAGACAATGAGTAGGTCATGTTCAATGCATTCAAGGCAATGAAACATCCTTTGACCGTTGATACTTGTTGCCAAATTGATGTCCTTGATGGGATTGTACTTGATACCTTTAAAGCAGAACATCCATCACATCCATATGAGGTTTGGATTGCACGGTCAGAATCAATTAAATAAGAAAAACCAGCAATGACGGAATGTGCTTTACATTTGGTTGAACCACATATGGTTAAGAGAAGTTGACAATATGAGTCTCTTGGTATAAATCCATCACCGCCAATACCTTTAGTGGATAAGTCCCCAACTCTTAATTTAAAGTCTTAGCAATCACATCTACGCTACGCTTACTTGGGAGATTCAATTACTCTTTCAGTAATCATTACCACTGATATGATGAGGAGAAGAAGAAAAAATTATTAGAGGTACTAAAGAGACACAAAACAGCCATTGGATGGACAATCGTTGATATTCAAGGAATTTTCCTATTCTTTGCATGCACAAAATCTTAATGGATGATGAGTTAAAGCCATCGGTAGAGAGTCAATGAATATTGAATCAAACATTGAAGAAAGTGGTTCAATGAGAAGTGCTGAAATTATTAGATGCATGTATTATTTATCCAATATCAGATAGCTCAAGGGTGAGTCCAATACATTAGTGCCTAAAAAGGGTGATATTATAGTGGAGAAGAATGAAAATAGTGAGTTGATTCCAACAAGGCTAGTAATTGGCTGGAGAGCATGTATTGACTACCGGAAGATAAATAACGATACAAGAAAAGTCACTTTACATGGCCATTTATTGATTTGGAAAGGTTAGCAAGTCACTCGCGTTACTGCTTTTTGGATGGATATTCAAGGTACAATCAAATCTCATTGCTCCAGAGAATCAGGAGAAAACAACATTCACATATACCTACGGTACTTTTGCCTTTAGGAGAATGTCTTTTTGTCTATGTAATGCAGTTGCAACTTTTTAGCATTACATGATGGTCATATTCTTTGACATGGTTGAGAAGTATGTCTAGGCATTTATGTATAACTTTTTAGTTTTTGGAGATTCTTTTGATAACTGCTTAGAACATTTATTTCAAGTATTAAAATGGTATGGGGAAAGAAATATGGTACTTAATTGAGAGAAATGTCATTTATGGTAAAAGAGGGTATATTATTGGGACATCGGGTCTCTTCACATGGTATTCATTGAAAAGCAACAACCACTAACTTCGATTAAGGGGATTAGAAGATTTTTGGGACACGTGGGGTTCTATAGCTTGTTCATCAAATGTTTTTCAAAAATACAAAGCCTCTTTGCAGCCTATTGGAAAAAGATGTGCCGTTTAACTTTTCTGATTAGTGTCTAAATTCTTTCAACACTTTGAAAGAAAAGTTAACAATTGTACCCATTATAGTTGCACCAGATTGGGAATTACCCTTTGAGCTCATGTGTGATTCCGTGATTAAGCAGTACGAACAGTTTTAGGACAATGCAATGGAAAGACTTTGCATGTCATACATTATGCCAGTAGAACCTTAACATATGCTCAAATCAATTATGATACAATTGAAAATGAGATGTTAGCAGTGATATTTGCCTTTGACAAGTTTCGTTCATATCTAATTGGATTGAAAGTTATTGTCTACACAGACCATTCAACTTTGAAATACGTGTTTGAGAAGAAAGATGCCAAACCTCGATTGATTTGATGGGTGCTATTGTTACAAGAGTTTGACATAGAAATCCATTATAAAATCCGGACAGAAAACATGTAGCAATCACTTATCAAGGTTAAAACAAGTAGATAAAGCGGATGAGGTGGAGATTAATGAAGTATTTCCCGATGAGTAGATAATGCAAGTGTTCCCGATGAGTAGATAATGCAAGTGGAGCAAGCACCATGGTATGTAGACACTATATACTATTTAGCTAATGGTTAGGTGAATCCAGACCTAACCTAGCAATAGAAGAAAAAAAGCTTCTCTATGACATGAAATTCTATTATTGGGATGATCCACACTTATGCTGAAGAGAAGTAGATCAGATAATTAGAAAGTGTATACCAAAAGATGAGATGAAATCAATTTTGGCACAGGTTCATGCTTTAACTTATAGAGGACATTTTTGCCCTACAAAAACAGCGGCGAATGTGCTTCAATGCGATTTCTTTTGGCCAACATTGTTTAATAATTGTCACAGCTTTTGTAGATCATGTTATATGTACCAATGAACGGGTAACATATTAGCTCGTCATGAGATGTCACTAAACAATATATTAGATGTGGAAATCTTTGATATTTGGGACATCAAGTGGCGGTTGACTATATATGAAAATAGGTGGAAGCTAAGGCTTGCCAACCAATGATGCAAAAGCGGTTGTAGGATTCATTGAGAAGTACATATTCGATGGATATGGAGCACCTAGAGCTATAATAAGTGGTGGTAGAGCTCACTTTTGCAATTGGTTATTAAAGGCGGTGCTTCACAAATATGAGGTACAATATCGAATAACCATACTTTATTACCCTCATACAAGTGGACAGGTCGAGACTTCGAACAACCACACCTTTTCACCCTCAAACATATCTATTTTTGTGGGATAGAGGTAGTAATACTTAGAAGTACATTGCACAAAGCACAAAATGAGACATGAAAGTGATAATCGTTGTGAACAAATCATGAGTAGCTAAATGTTGTTGCACAAACTTTAAACTTATCCAATAAAATCCTTAATTAATATTCAAATAAAACTAGTTTTTTCTTAATCAATTCATCTGCCTGCTAATCATTTCATTTAGTATAATACAAACGCAACCCAACCAAAATTATGTACGTACAACATTTATTTGTAAGGAATAATAAAGAGTTCGCAGATGATATTTTCAATGCAATTTACGATTAAACAATAATAATAATTATTAAAAATCTAAACAAAAACTATCTCATAGGCAAGGGTACTTAATAAAAGACCAGTCTTGTTTTTGTGTGAATATATCTTAAAATAGAAAGATAATGCAATTGCTTTCAACGAATCTATCTCTTTAGTACAATAATCTTATCAAATTTGGTAACAATTCCCAACTACTTCCGACCCCATCGGTTACCAAATGCTATTTTTTTTTTTTTCCATCCTCTATCCAATCCTCACCTGCCACGTATACTCAAGGAAAATTTTGTTTTTATTTGACTTGCAAATATCTAGAATTCTCAAAAATCACTAACCTTTAGCTCCAAACTATAGATAAATCAATTAATTAAAGCACGAAATTGAATTTTCAGTAATTTTCTCATCAACTTTTAAATCTCTTAAGACTTGAACAATATGTAGTGTAGCTTATGTTTGACTAATGTTTATGAATCATTTATAAACAAATGGTCGAAATAAAATTTATCAATATATTTTACAAAATTTACAGTATTACTTACTTATTTATCACTCATTTTTATTTATTTATAATAATTAACACTCGTTTATTTTTAATTATTTTGATTTACCCATTAAATCTGTTAGATTTGAGGATTGGAGTCATTTATCAAACACTTGTAAAAATGAATAAAGTCAACTATGTAAAAATCTTGTCATTTTACTTTGTTCAATTTCAACAAATTTTGCTGATTTTGACCAATATGTTTTTCTTCTTGTTCGTTTTACTTTTGTGAATGAGTCTACAACACAATGCAAGAAGAATTATAAGTAATCAAGCAATCAATTTTTTAATTTATTGAAGTTGGTTGCCATGTCACCTTAATTACTTTTTTTTTGGTAATGATTAAAGTGGTGTGACATAATTTGCACAAGTTAAGGAAAGTACAAGAAGTTGGTGCCTTTTAAGGTTCTGTCGGCAAGGGTGGTTACGAGGTTGGGGCCGAGGAAGACGTGGATGCTTTATCTCCATTTGTTCCAAAAAATTAATAATATATAATATTATTTAGTTGATAAAAAGAATTATAATTTTAACCTAACTTGGTTTGTAGCATCACAAGGGTAAAATTCATTTTCACGGAAAATCTCAAATGGGTCATACATTTTAATAACGGAACTTCATTATTAGTTTCAAATCTCATTACCTGGCCATACAGTAACAGCCTTCAACATAATTACAATGTGGCAAGCCAAATTATTGCTCTGTCACGTCATAAAAGTTTTATAATTAACATTTTAATATTATAATCTTCATTTTATTTTTAAAGATACCACTTGTAAAAGTATACTACTCAACACCTGTTTTGATTTACTTAAAAATCAGAATTTTAATAAGTTTTGTTGTGGATTATACGAAATTTCTGATGGAAAAGTCGTTAAAATTTGTGGATTCTTTGAAATGTGTAATTGAAAATGAATTTTAGGAAAAAGGGGGCTAAGAGCAATTAAACCTATGTATGGTAGGAGTGCATTTAACCTCATACTATATAAAGTTGGCAAGCAATGAATGACAAAAAGGAAGCTAGAAGAATGGGATTTTGAGACCTCGAATAATTCAACCGAGCCCTATTGGCCATGCAGGCTTGGAGACTAAAACTATTTTGCCCCCAAATACAAACAGTTAGTATGATATAAGATATGATGTGCCAATTCTTTCTATTAAGGACTTTTTGCAGCAAATTATACAGAAGGTGCTATTTTGCCCCCAATACAAACAATTAGTATGATATTATTTATAATGATGCTATTGATAGAGCTCGAGCACATGAAGAGAAGAGAAAAGAAATTCTTCAGTTTCAGAACAACCATGTCTAAGATGGAGTAAATTATAATGGCCAACCATACCCAAGATAGAAACATAATACATGAAAATTATGCAAAAAGAAACTTTGCAAAATTGTTTTTAGTAGAGATATGTTTACCACTTGGAACAGGGCTTCCACCAGAACTAAACCCGGAATAATTCTACTTGTCTATAAAATACAAAATATCAATTCTTAGTAATAAAACTCACACCTTAATTAAAGATGTTGTGGGGAAGTCACAAATCTCAGCAATGGTTGTGAAAGTATCTCTTTCTTCACAGCTCAAACATTCAAATAAATAAGATTTCAGTATAAATTTTTTTCACAGGAAAATCAATTGCATACTTTATTATGGTATATATCTACCAAATAATAGTTGCCATATCCTCCTAGCTCACCGAGAAAGCATAAAAACATTTTCTGTCAAGAAATTAGAGCCAATATCAAAAATAATCTCTTAGTATCAATTCTAAACAAGTGCATTAGCTTAGAGAAAATTTTCTAACTTCTACATTCTTTTGTACTTCTCAATCACTAAATTTGCAACCATCTAATGAATTTAAAAGGAGAACATATAGATTGACCGGCTGAAACAGTTGGGACCAGAGGATGAAGTAATCAATAACGTAGTTACCTCTGTGGACAGGAGCAGGAGCATATCCCAACTTCTGGTCCATTTGTGCATTATGTGTTTCCTTTGACCGAACTCCTTGAGGCATCTTATTAAGGAACTTCACTTCTTATCCTCCTAGACGCTCCGTTATCACTTAGCATATCATTCACTCAATGGTGACCCAAATGAGTCACTTCCCTAATTTAGTAGCTCAATCATTCTTCACTTCTTTCACTCTGTTTCCGTCACTCTCCACAATCTTCAACTCATCAATGCCTCTGTCCAAGCCATGACACCCCAAAGCAACAAGATAAAGAAGCTTCCTCCGAGCCTCATAAACTAGGTTTGGCTCAACCAAGCATCCCCTCTCATATGCTTCCCTCAGAAAATCAGAATGACAAGATGAGCAAGTTATCGACTATTACATAGTAATACTAAAGCAACAATAACTCTAACATGGAGAAGAAAGCATAGTAGTAGAGTGCAACAGGT
>CAIGRH010228668.1:0-19264 GCA_903798295.1 Fraxinus nigra | reverse complement strand
CGCTGGTCTGGGGTTATTTAATAATTAGAGTTAATTAGAACGCTAATTTCTAACTAACTAAAAATAAGGTAAGATAGGAAAATAATTCCAACGGTGAATATTTAAAATATGGGTTGATTTATACTTGCATTGATTTGGGTTATATATGGTCGGTGCGGACTTATTTCTTTTTAAGCTCTAGCAATGGTTAAGCATTTTGTTGAGCTAAACTTTTTATTTTAAAAAAAAAATACTAATTTCATAAAGAAAAAATGTGTGCCTTTTCCGCTTATGCACCTTACATTAGTTAATTGACTATTTTTCCTCCTAGGCACGATGTGAGGCAATTTCTCCAGGTCCCAAGTCTAGACGTGCCTTTTAAAATAATTATTGTCAACTAGCTGATATTCACATGTACCATAAGAACAACTACACAGGTGGACAACTTTCTTGGACTTAAATTAGATTATAGTTAGAGTAGACTAGAAACAACACAAACTAGAAGATCAATTGTATACATATTGTTTGTGTCTAGGCTTAAATAGCGCTTCTCCACAGTTTAAAAGTTCAATATCGAGTTTGTTAGGTCCAATTGGAATTTTATTTATGATTGGCTTTATCTGTATCTAAAATCTAATTATTTGAGGTGTAACAAAAGTCAAAGGAGTCTCCAAAATATAGGTTATTTGAGTTGTAATCGGAGTCAAAAGAGTTGGTGTTGGTAGAATCCTAAGAGGAATTGAAGGCAAATCAAGAAGATCAGGATATGAACCTATAGGAGCTAGCTAACCGTTGGCTTTCCTGCTCAAGCGATGCAACACAAATTGAAGCAGAACCCTTATGCTAGCTAGCACTAGCCTGATGCTCTAGCATTGTTATATCCGAGTAAATCGTGTTTTGATTACGCAGCTTGTTTTCCTATCCTATTTCACTCCAAACACTTCATATTCTAAATACCCAAGCCTAGATCGTCCCAAAGGTGTGTTGGGTCATTATTTACATTATAGAGAACATTATTTGAATATCCAAAACACAGTCCAATTTTTTCTTGATTCAACCCCTCGATTACTTATTCATAATTCATCCCAAACATACTTTGATAGGTTGAGCCATAATTGTCTACGTTCTTCCACAAATCAAAACACAGAAGTATATACTAATCAAACACTGAAACATAAAACCCTACCTTCTCCGACTCTGAGTTTTGAAGTTGGAGAAGAGGTGCTTGCAATTCCAACACTCTGGAACAAAAGGAGTTCGTTTTTGGTAATTCGGTGGAGAGAAAAGTGGCCTAGAGTTTTGGAAAGTACGAGCGTGCACAACCAAAAGAGTTCTTTGGTGATTTATAAGTTAGGTGGTTAGAATTAGTTATCGTTTATTATCAAGTTTACCTGAAGATTTTTTATCCTCAATTTGGATTTTCCTCAGCGATCAATTTTTGTATTCATTATTTACTTTACTGTTTTGATTTGATTGATTAAAATTGATAGACACAGTTTTAATTAAATTAATTAACCTTAAGCATCTAGAAATTAATTAATAAGTGACTTGTTGCTTTTAAGTTTTTAATTCTATATTTGGGTCTAAGTTGTTCGGCTAATTTAATCTTTCAAGTGGTATCAGAGCCTAATACCAATCATTGACCCAAAATTTTGTCTAAATGAGTCAACCACTTTCTGATTCGGGATCTGAGTGTGATATGGATATTTGGGAGACTTATGACTAGCTGTTTGAGGAGTGTCTTAAGTTGAAAAAAGAAAATTACTCTGCCTTTAAAAAATTGAATAATCTTGAATTAGAAAAGGACAGCATTGTAGACAAACTTGAGGAATCCACTAAAAGTTTGAATGAGTTAAGGGTTGAAAAAGAGTCATTAGATATTAAGGTTAAATCTCTTATGAGAGATGTGGAAAAAAACAAATATCTAATTCCAATCTTTTCCTCTTGGATCTAAGAAAAATGATAATATGATTGATCTGAATAAACCAACGGGGATGGAGAAGGTATAGGCTTTAATAAAACAAATTCCAATATCGCTTCATCTTCTAAAAGTAAGTTTGTACCTCCCCTAATCAATCATAAAGTTCGAAACATAAAACCTAGAGTTGGTCTTAAATTCATCCCCATGTGTCACCATTGTAGTAAATTAGGACACATAAGACAAAAATGTCTCCAACTCTTAAATAGGAACAAGACTAAAAGTGTAGAATTCCAAATGCCTAGATCAATTGTTGAAAATAGGTTTTCCAAACCTAAGGTTCATAATTTAAAACCTAGGATTACTCATAAATTCATTTCCACATGTCATAATTATGGTGAATTGAGTCACATTACATCTAAATACCGTAAACCCTTAATTAGAAAAAATAAATAAGATGTAACTAGTCATGTTAGATTCTTGACTAATCAAATGAACCACTTGACTGAGTTGATGACTCAATTGACTAAGATTACATCTTTTTTCTAAGAAGATTTGGGTCAAAAAGAGTGAACTCGCAGGTCAAAGTAGTTATTTGTATTGCGATATTGCTCACGTTGCTCTTCACGGTAAGAATGTTTCTATGCCTCATTGAGTAGATAGTTAGGTGCTTGCATCTACTTTATTCATGATATCTACTTATTTATGCATGCATTTTACACTTTTCCTTATATTTTTTCATTATTAAAAAAAAGGAAAAAAGATATTTTTATAATATTTTGGACATGTTATTTGTGATCAAGTACTTATATAATTAATGAAAATAAAGTTTCCATTAACTTTACTTAAAACTCATTCGAAGTACTTGGTATAGATTATTATTATTATTATATGTATCATCTGCGCTTCACACATTCAATCTTATACTTTTCTTCATAGACTATATTATTTGAGTAATTAAACGTGCACGGTATCTTAATACTTGGTGCCCTACGTGTCATTTGACTTTAGAGTCATTGACCTAAATCTCATTATAGAGGTTGTAGAAAGCTTAAAGAAGACTAATATAAGGTTTCGAGACTTGTTTATATGAGTTTAATGGCATTTTGCAAAAATGAATAGTTTATACAATTTACTCCATTTAAGTTTAAAATAATTTATATAGAACAATTTTACTGTACAAATTATATATGTATAAGTAAATAACTGTTCATGATATTATTTTTAAAATCCAAAAAAATAGTGGTCTCAAAAGAAAAAGAATTTTTTTGCATAATTTTATAATTTTGCATGTGCATATTGTTTTTAACTCGTTCATCTCCATGTTATTCATGATTGCATTACTTATTTACTTTTGTTATTCATCGCAAAAAAGAGGAAGTGAGTATTTATTTTCGGAGAATTGGGTAGTAAATGAGTTAGGGGAAGAAATTTAAAATTTTTGAATTTTTTTATTAATATTTGATTTGGGGGAGTCATGGTTAATTTTTCTTGGGATTTTAATATTGATATTGTGTTTTGTGTTAGTGAATATTAATATTGATATTCTATACATTATTTTTAAGTCATGTTATTGTTGTTTCCATGTATTTTAAGAAACAAGTTAACAAGATGTTAAAGTAATTGAGTCTTTGGGTGTTTGTTGCTAGGTGCTTGATTTTGACTTTAAAATAAAAGATTTTGTCCGGAATGCCAAAGAGTTATAAAATTTGAGAAGAGGGTATTGTAATTCTAGCGCTCCGTAATGAAATGAGCTCATTCTTAGTGATCTAGCAGTGATAAAAGTGGCCCAGAGTTCTGGAAGGTTCTAGCTTGCACAACCAATGAAGTTCTTTGGTGATTTACAAGTTAGGTAGCCAAAGTCAATTAAGATTCAGCAACGTTTGGACTAATTGTAAGTTAACTTTTCTAGTAGGTTTGGAGGTTTTTTATCCTGAGTTTGGACTTCCCTCGGTGATCAATTTTGGCGATCGTTATTTACTTTACGTTTTGATTTGATTGATTGACATTTATTTACATAGGTTTAATTGTATTAATTGGTCTCAATCATCTAGAAACCAATAAATAAGTGATTTGTTACTTTTAACTGTTTAATTCCACATTTGGGTCTAAACTATTCGGCTAATTTAATCTTTCAAGTACAATTTTTTTTTTTTCCAAATAGGATCACGCTTGGCTAAGCTTAAAAAGGTAGATTGAAATGCACATTTTAAAATAAATAATATTTCTCAATAAAAAATTGAAACAACGAAGTTAACATTTTTTACTTAAAGAAAGAGAAAAAAAGGGTGAATTGTTTCAAACATGTTTGAAAATAAGTGTTATTTAAAAATAAAAAAAAAATTAATGGACTTAGCCGTTCATGCTCATAATTTGATAAGTACATGAATTTCTTTATGAGAAAATTACTTCAACCCTACATTCTAATATTTAATTATTATCAAGTGTCAATGTAGAAAGTCGATTGATAAGATAAACTGCAGCAATAAATGCGTAAGACCAAAGGGAGAGAGGAAGAGAACCACGCTGTAAAAGTTTAAGGCCAATCTCAATAATGTAATGATTTTAACGTTAAAAGGAGGCTACATGTTGTGATGTATATGGTGGAGAAATAAAGTGTTGAATTCCAGAATTCGCAAACATGATTTTTAGGCCATGATATTCTTGCCACCGTCTAAGTAGATTGTATTTATGGAAGTTTTAAAATACTTCTCAATCGTGACTTTGAACTTTGGAAATATGGAAAAGACTCGTATTTATTTGTTACGGAAAATACCCATGAATATTTTGTTCAGTGATCAACAAAAATAATATAGAAAGAGTAACCATCAATTGATCGAATAGGAGATCAGCCCCAAATGTCCGTATATATTAAATCTAGAGGACCTCAGACATTTTAAACTTGACACACCAAACAAAAGTTTGTGGCTTTTATTGCAACGAAAAGAGTCACAAAAAGTGACTTTTGCAGACTCTGACTCCATTGGACTGAGAGATTATTAGATGAAATAATTTGATGAAGAACTTTTGATGATAATTGACCAAGGCGATCATGCCAACTATCAAGGGAAGGCTTGACACAGTAACATGCTCATTTTTTCACCATCTGGATCTTGCTTGTGCTGGACCACTCTTGAGCGAGAGGTGCCCCGTAGCTAGATCCTTAACACAAAAGGAAGAAGGATAAAATTGAAGTGATGCATTATTGTTTTTAGGAAAGGAATCACTTTCAATTAGCCAGTTAGGACGCGTTGTTAGTCTTGCTGGTAGCTTAATTCTAGAATCTTCCTTGAGGCTTAACACTTATATAAAACCGTGTGTTCATCAGTAGATTAAATCATAAAAAAATAAAGTATCATTTTCAGCTAATATTTCTACTTGGTATTAGAGGCTATAATGGCTAACACCAGATCTGACAATAATTTTGAGTTTAACACAGCCCTAACAATTACAGAAGCAGCTGTTGGCCAGCATTCATCCTTTGGAATGACTATTACTCAGACGCCTATAGTCAAACTCGACAGAAACAATTTCCTATTGTGGAAACACATGATAATGCCAATAATCAAAGGGCATAACCTTGAAGGATTTTTACTGGGGACAAAGGAGTGTCCAGCAGAGTTCTTGGCTACTCAAACAGCTGTTAGACAAGGAGAAACAGTTGAAATGACTCAGAATCCTGAGTTTGTGAAGTGGAATTCAGCTGATCAACTCTTCATGGGTTGGTTATATTCATCCATGACCCCTGAAATAGCTATGAAGGTTATGGGTTGCACCAATTCGAGCAAGCTCTCGGTAGCAGTAGAGGAGAGATTTGGAATATTAAACAAATCATGAGTTATGTTTCTCACAGGCGAATTGCAAAGAACCAGGAAAGAGTCTATGACAATGGATCAATACTTAACTACCATTAAACAATTGGCTGATAACCTGGAGATAGCTGGGAAGATCATTGATCAAGGTGATCTGATTACTCAAGTTTTATCAGGTTTGGAAGATGAATACATACCCATTGTGGTCCATATTAACCGCAAAGAAAATATGTCATGGCATGAGTTATCTTTAGTTCTTATGACTTTTGAGAGTCAGCTTGAACATCTAAATCAGGTGATGAACAGCTTCACATCACTCAATGTTAGACAATCAAGGTTCAGTTGGCAAAAAGAGCTGGTCCAAGATTTGGCAGAGGTTACAGAAGCACTGGCAGTAGGAGATCTCCAAACTTTAGGGGCAGAACAAGAGGTAGAGTTAGAATTGTGACTAGCAGAGAAAATGAAACTAGATGTCCATGTCAGATCTACGGATTGAGCAACCATTCTACAAGCTGGTGTTATAACAGGTATGATGAAAGATATATGGGAAGCAAAGCATCAATTGGACAACAGAACTTTAACTCATCACCATCAGCCTATGTTGCCTCTCCTAGAGTGCTTGAGGATCCAGCGTGGTTTGTGGATTCTGGGGCTAGCAATCATGTGATAGCAAACAAAGGTAATCTGAAAATCTTGAAAAAATATGAGGGAAAGGAAAAATTACTTGTTGGTAATGGAGATATGTTACACATTGCATATATTGGAAAGGGAAAAATCTATGCACTAATAGATAAATCACTTGACTTAAACAGATTATTGCATGTTCCCTCAATCAAAAGAAATTTAATTAGTGTCTCACAACTCACAGTTGATAACAATGTTTTTATGGAGTTCTACTCTAACTATTGTGCTGTTCAGGATTACCAAACGAAGAACCCTCTGCTGCAAGGAGTACTTAAGGATGGGTTGTACCAGCTGCAATTGCCTGACCCTAAATCAGAAAACATCTTTATCAAGTCCAACCTCCAAAATAACTACTACTGCTTCACAGCTGAACCTGGAGATAGTCTGCTATCCTCAATTAAACAAGCCTCAGTGTCTGAACTTGATCTTTGGCATAGAAGGCTAGGACACCCCTCCTACTATGTTATGAGTCAGGTCCTAAAGTATTGTAATAAAGATATTAATTCTAATGAAATTCCTATCTTTTGTGATTCTTGTAAAATTGGTAAATCCTATGCTCCTCCCTTTAGCACTTCAATATCACATGCCTTGAATCCCTTGGATCTTATCCATACTGATGTTTGGGGACCAGCCCCACTAAATTCCACCAATGGATATAGATACTAAATAATTTTTGTGGATGATCATAGCAGGTATACATGGATTTACCCAATGAAACACAGATCTGAAGCCTTAACCATCTTTACTCAATTCAAGAAACTTGTGGAAAATAAACTGGACAGAAAAATTAAAACACTCCAATCTGATTGGGGTGTTGAATTCAGAAATTTCAGAAAAATAGCAATAGAATCAAGTATCGAACTCAGGCACTCCTGCCCTTACACCTCTGTTCAGAATGGTAGAGCTGAACGCAAGCACGGCACATCACTGAAACTGGCCTCACTCTCTTAGCTCAAGCTCAAATGCCTCTTTACTATTGGTGGGAGTCATTTAAGGTTTCTACCTTCCTGATTAACAGGTTGCCCACCCATGTTCTACATAAAAAATCACCTCTCCAATCTCTGTTTAACACAAACTTCGACTTCAGCCAACTTAGGACATTTAGCCGTGCTTGTTTCCTATACCTTAGGCCCTACCAGAAACACAAATTTGGCTTCCACTCTCAAAGTTGTGTATACCATGGCTATGGTGAGTCCCACAAAGGTTTTAAGTTTCTAAGTCAAAATGGTAGGATCTACATTTCCAGAATGTTACCTTTAATGAGAAAGATTTTCCTTTTAAAACATGTTTTCTAAATAAACGTGCTCAATCCCAAACATGTGATACTACTATAAGCTATCTTCCTTTCATTGACCTCATTCTTAACTCTACACCTCAAAATGAAACTGCTAGCTCTACAATACAACCTGAAGGTACTCCTGCAGTAAGCTTCACTGATGAAGAAATTAGAACTGAAGTGAGAGGAGGTGAGATGCTAGAATTAAATCAGGAAGTGTTAGCAGGAAATGGAACTTCAAAAATTCAACCAACTGAGATTAACACTCATTACCACAGGAGAAACAGACTTACAAGAACCTATCATAGTTCAAAATCCTGGACATCAAATGCTTACCAGAAGTAAGGCTGGCATCTTCAAAACAAAGATATATACTAGCCAAGCAGTTGATGAAATGTCAGTAACTGAGCATGCAACTGTTGAAGAAGTACTGACAAGCAACCACTGGAAAGATGCAACGCAAGAAGAATACAATGCACTTATGAAAAATGAGACTTGGACCGTAGTCCCACCAGAAGCTGAAGTGAAAGTTATTGGCAATAAGTGGGTTTTCAAACTGAAGTTTGACTCAAATGGGAAAGTGGTAAGGCACAAAGCCAGGCTTGTTGCCAATGGCTTCTTGCAAACTCCTTCACTGAGACCTTCAGCCCGGTTATTAAAGCTTCGACCTTGGTCTTATGGTGTTCTAAGAAGCAGCACGTTGTCGCCAGGTCCAGCACAGAAGCCGAATACAGGGCTTTAGCTCACTGTTTTGTAGAAGTAACTTGGATTCAATCTTTATTTGAGGAACTGAAATACCACAGCAGCACATTCTAATCATCTGGTGTGATAGTTTAAGTGCTAGTGCGTTGGCATCTAACCCTGTATACCACGCTCGAACAAAACATATAGAATTAGACGACCATTTCGTAAGAGATAAAGTGCTCGACAATCAATTAAAGATCTGCTACATACCCTCCTCAGATCAAACAGCAGACCTGCTGACTAAACCAATGTCACACTCAAGATTTCAGCTTCTTAGAGACAAGCTTAGAGTGGTGGAACACACTCCACCTTGAGGGGGGAGTTAAAAATACCAACTGCCAAGAAACAGAATTATGCTGGCACTACACGTCCTGAGTTTTAGGAAAGGAATCACTCTCAATTAGCCAACTAGGACAGGTTGTTAGTCTTACTGGTAGCTTAATTCTAGAATCTTCCTTAAGGCTTAACACTTGTATAAAATCGTGTGTTCATCAGTAGATTAAATCATAAAAAATAAAGTATCATTTTCAGCTAATATTTCTAAATTAGGAAACTGAAATCAAATTTTGTTTCATTGATCAAAAACATAAAACATTTGAAAGGGAAAATAAATTAATAGGGCTATAAATGATTTTCCAATATATGTAATGCGCAAACTTGTACCATCACCGACTATAATATTATTGTGTCCTTCGTAGGGCTGTCGAGTGTGAGGTTCAAATCATCAGTTACAAGGTGAGTGCCATTTTGATGCACAACCACCACCTGTAGCTATGTGATTTGCTCTAGGCGGCACAGGTTGTCCAAGTTGTCGTTTCAGAGAATAGCAGTCACGAACACCGTGGCCTCTTTTTTCTCGAATATTGACAGATTACAACAAAGCCTTTTTTAGAGTTATTTCCTCGATTGGTGTTGTCTCGATTTTAAGAATTCTTTTTCTGGTGTTGAATTTTCTGTCATTGTGGATTGAAAATAGCCACATTAACAGTCATAGTAGTGGAAGTCACATCTGAAGATTCGTTCTCTTCATGTTTGAGGAATGATTCGTATTCCACAAGTTTTTTATAAAGTTCCTCGAAACATATGACTATATCTCATGCTCTAACAACAACAACAACAAGCTTATTAAATTCTAGTCCAACTCCGTTCAAGACATAAAGAATGAGATTGGATTTGGTACTAGTGAGCCAATGATAGCTAGTTCATCAGCGAGACTTCTAATACGACCAAGATATTTAGTCGTAGATAGTGTGCCTTGATTTTTGGAGAGTTGGTCTATAAGTCCCATGACTCGGGATGATGATGAATTGGCATAGCACTTGGTGAGTCGATTCCGTGTTTCAATTGAAGTCTTAGAAGAACTAGCCAAAGGAATTACTGATTCTGAGAGAGAGAAAATAATACAATGGAAAGGAAGTTTTTCATGTCTCTTCCATAGAACAAAATAAGGATTTGGGATAAAGCTTTCCATCCAAAACACTTCTGTAGACAGACAAGATGTAGATTCACTAATAAAATCCAGTAGCTCATAGCAAAATAGCAGTATGTCAATTGAGCTTTCAAAGAGATATATTTTGAAGCATTCAATTTTACTGGAAATTGGGTTGAGTTTAGAACAATCAGATCATTTAGGTTGGGTGTATTTACGAGGTTAGACTGATTGACTATAGGAGTGTTGTTGTTTCCTGCCATGATCAGAAAGGCTTTTAGAGAGCAAAATAATTCTCATAGTAGTGGTAGTCACATTTTTAGGTCACATATTATTTATTGGTCACAAATTAACCAATTTATTGATCTTGGTCACAATCAATCAATTTATTGGTCGCAAAAACTCTTTGTCCCACTCGATTGTCGTCGTTATCGTTGCCGCCACCAACACAACTGCTGTAGAAGGATTCGAGTAAGACAAAGTCAAGTTATCAGATAACTCATTGATGGTGCTAAAGTATCATGAGTTGGAGGATCAACGGAAAAATGACAAGTAATCGACGATCATTCCTAATTGGGGCCCTTTTTTAACACGTTTCGGTATTTTAACCATAACTTTGGCTACAGTTATCAGAATCACACTCATAACCCTAATTTGGAAAGTTCTTATCGGCGCGCACGTCATGGTCACCTACATCGGTTTCGAGGGCAAGTTAAGCTATTTTCCCTTCCGAATTTACAATTTTAGTTATTTTTTCCTTTTTTGATAATATTTCGTTTGCCTTTTAAACATAGATTACAAATCCGATTTAAACCAGATTTTTGGGATATTATTTCTTTTACTTCGTACTTTCCTTTGGTATGATTTTCGGGATTTTTCTATTTTTGATAAAATTTTGATAATTACGATTTTCTAGCTATTTAACCCAACTTGTGGGTTATTTTCGATTCATTCCACGAATTAATAAAGATTGTTTTGTTTCTTAGCGTTTTTCTTTAGTTTCTTCCCTATAATTATCCTCGAAAATCTATTGCAGAATAATCGCTATTCTGTCCGACGTCAACAACCTACACCACAACCATTTGCGACCACCACCTCACTACTACCAAAAGCGCAGATCTACAACCTCACCAGTGCCAAAATCCACCATCATCGTCAGATCTACCTGTACCACCGCCAACAAAAGAACCTAAAAAATTACAATGGCTATGCAAACACACCCTAATAGAGCCACTTGCACCACAATATTTGAATAATGCGTAGCGCGCAGAAGTGGCAGCTCGTCGTAAAACCCAAATAGCAACGCTCATAGTCGAAAATCAACATCGTTGGCACTCATCCATTAGATCTAACATCACCGACACTCAACCAAACTACAAATCACAACACACAATATTGGTCTCACATCGTCGGTCAACATAGACCCGATGTTGCACAAATCAAGATGTCGGTGCTACTCGTAAAGGTATTACACGATGTGGTGCTGTGCAGTACCTCTGCTTTGCTGCGATGCCTTCGAGCCATCCTGTGACCCTACGCGCAGTGGCCCTTCATGCAGCTGCACTGGTTGTTTTCGACGATCGAACAAAGAGAAAATGAAAAGGTTCGTTGGTTTTTCGATGAAAGGGAGAGAATATAGAGGTGAATGGTCACACTGTTTAATGAGTTGTTGTTGGTAGAGAGGATATGAAGAGAGGGAGAAGGGGGTGAAATGGTTTTAGGGTTCGAGAAGTAATTGAATTGGGGTTATGGGGTGGGTGGATTAGTTTAATTTTATATTGTTATTAATATTAATAAAATTTAATTATATCTTATTTTTGAAAGAAAAACTTGTAACTCGTAATTATGAATTGTGATCTTGAAAACACTTAGGGGGCGTTCTCTTCGTGTTTCAGTTTTGAATTTTGAGTTTTGAATTCATTTTGTGTTTTGTGTTTTGAGTGTCTGTTTTAAAATTTCTGAAAATGCGTTCTTTTTGTCATTTTGAAAAACTATTTTCGAAAACACAAAAATGGAAAACGCGTTTACTTTGAAATTTTGATAATTTTTTAATAATATTTTATTCGATAAATTTTAATGGTTTAATGTTAATATAGTATTAAATAACATATAAATTTTGAAATTGATGAAACGTCAGATGATTTTTTTTCCAGATATTAAAAACACATTCTGAAAAAATCGTTTCTCAAAACATAGGAATTGAAAACACGTTTACTTTAAAATTTTGAGAATTTTTTAATAATATTTTACTCAAAAAATCTGATTATTCAATAAATTTTAATGGTTTAATGTTAATATAGTATTAAATAACATATAAATTTTGAAATTGATGAAACGTCAGATGATTTTTTTTCCAGATATTAAAAACACAACATAAATTACATTTGATAAAACAGTTCAATCGATACGATTAGAAGTTTACATATCATGACAAAATAAGCAGATACTTAACAACATACAAAATAAATTTACGGGGTCATATACGACGTCTTGAGTAGGCATTCTACATGTGTGTAGCAATTTGATCTCTAACTTGTCCCATCTAAGCTATTTGACTAGTATCAATCATATCGAGTTCATGTTAATTTTCATAATTCTTGTCAAATACAGTTTTGATCGTCTAAACACGATTACTATCATTAGTTTGTCTGGTTAGTTAACTCCCCCTTTTGGCTTATGATCTTACTGCCATCAAAACATTATTCGAGAATCTATCCAACTAACAATGTTACCCAATGTTATGGTTAGTTAACTCTCTTTGTCTTAACTGATAATATATTGTATAAAATGTAATACAAGCCACACCGTATTATAAATATTCATATATTCTTTCACAAATAAACAATGTGTTTCGTTTCTAATCAAGATATCAACTAGGGCCATTTGAGTGGCTTCAATGATCTAAAGTCCAAAGAAGCCGACAAGTCGATTGAATAAAATTAGCAAGTTGACAAATCATGCCAATTTTATGCCAGCCTTATAATTCAAGATAATGTACATGCAAAAAAGATAATTAGTCTTCATTGTAAATATTAACACATAATGTCTTCGTCTACAGAAAGCCCATATAAACAAGATCGAACAAAAAACCTAATAAAGAAGACATGATTCTCGTCTTTACTTGAACAAACTTTTGAACAATGGCAGCAGCATGTTGCTGTAGAGGCACTTGCTGAATGGAGGCACCAGTATGTAGCTTTCCTGTTGTTAGCCGTCTGTGGTCTGGCTATTTTATACCGGCTGAAGTTGGAGACTCCTCTTCCTCCATTGTGGCCATTCTTCAGCAAATCACTTTCAAGATTAAAACAATACAACACAAAGATATGGAAATACATGTTGTTGACAAAGAGATGTGCAAAATCTGTCAAATATATGTGCTTCTTTTGTCAAACTATAAATAGATTAAACCCTTTCAAGGAGTCAATGAAAGAAAAAATATAAATATGCTATTATCAGTAACAAGAATTAATGGAGATGTATTAATTATGTTGGATCAAAGTCTCAACTTATCGAATGTATAGTGCAACTTCTGTTTATTAATCAGCAAGAGAAGAACAATCTGTCCTTAAAGCTAGATAATTGCCCCGTACTCAAATGCTTGAATTGTTATAACCGTTAAAATATGCACATGTGTGCATTGATTAATTAAGCTACACTTGCGTCACATACAATTTCCAGAGAAATCCTGCCTACTCATTGTGTGATGACAACAAGGAGCAAAAACGCAGTATAATTGCTTTAAGTGGTTCCCTAAGCATATCTTACGCTACAAACTACAAGCATTTTTCATCAGAAAACTACTCTGTGCATCAATGACACAGTTTTGATGCACTCATGTCAATATCTTTTCTCTGATATGCAAAATTTCCATCTTAAAAAATCCTTAGATGATCACATGTTAAACAAATTACTCTCAATAAAGAGAGTGATGAAATCTAGTATCCTGCAGTAACCAATGAAATCACATAATTATACTTGAAGAAGCCAGAAACATGAAGAACCCAAGCAAACTGAAACAGATCAAACGAACCCAACCAAGATTCGAAGAAAAAAACAAGAAATAGAAGAAAAATGAAAGTATGGCAGAGAAGTTTTAAAGAAGAAAGGATTGACTGAATTTTGATGGGATTTCCAATTTTTTTTTTTTTTAATGTTTCACTCCTTTGAATTTGGGGTTTTAACCAATAATAATAAATGTGTATTTGAACATAATTGTGAGAAATAATATATTTTTAGATTTTTCTAATTAATGATTGGATAGACATTATTGATGCAAATGCATTGATTCTATATTATCATCATTGTGGGAATTCCCTCTTGCTGGCTGTCCCTATCCTATCCTAGTCATGGAGTATTTTATGGAATGAGGTCAAGTGCTTTGAACTCCTAATGTTATGATTTAGAAGATATAATCAATAATGGCAATTATTATATTCTTTTGCAATATATATACACATACATACATACATACATGTGTTGTGTGTTGTACGCTCGCATATATATCGTAAAGCAAATACTAGATCAAAATGATTGTGAGACATTTCAAGACAAAAGACGCGAAAAAAGGAACCAACGAGAATTCTATAACATAAATCGAATGTTTGAAAACTTTCTTATATGGTTCCTCTATTCATTTCATGAAGTGAAATTCATCATTAGTTAAACAATCATTTAGTTACTATGCATACAATAAACTGCCCTTAGAATACTAATCCTTTTATCAATTTATGAGAAATTAAGTTACCAATTATGACAATGGTAAGTCACCTAATTTGGTCCCCTTGGACACCTATACACATGTTGGTCAAATGAAGCAATACATTAATAATTGGGGTCACAAAAATTGCCTTCCTAAGTTCTTCCCTTCCTCCCAAGAGATTGAAAATGATACTCATAATTCTTACAAGAAACTCTCAATTCGACTTGTTCCTAGGTTTTGGAGTGACCTACAAGAATGAATATTCTTTAAATTTGGAAATGGTTCAACTAACTTATAGAAGTCATATCATATGAGTAGTATTATTTAGCATCACTGGTATTTAACATCAGTTTAGATGACAGTATTAGTGATATTAAATTATAAATTCAATTAAATGAATCACATAATTTCACAATTATTGAACATATTAAATAATATCACATAGACGGGTGTTAGATATCATTATTCATATCACATATGCATCTTATACTTTGTCTGGTGTGTCAAATTAGTCAGATTAATTAGATTGACAATCGAATTGTATCACATAACCTTTATTTCTAAATCAAGTTCAATCTTGTTTAGTTATGCGACTTGAACTTGACAACAATATTTAGATGGAACTTTTTATGTGAAAAGAATACCATTAGTGGACTTTGGACGTGTCAAAGAGAAAAAATACATGAAAAGTATTTTCAATTACACTTGAGTTATAAAGGTTATTCTAGAAAAAGGAAATTGATCTCAGCTTTTTTACAAGTAGATAAAAACTTATTTGAAATCATTTTAAAATTCGAGTTCTCAATACAAACAATTCAAACTATCAATATAGTTGAAAAATCGAGGTACTTTTGAACTCCATCTAATTTTTTTTTAAAATAATCAAGGTTTATTTTTCAATTCAAATTGACTCGACCCCTATGCACCCTTGTAATAAATAGTCCGCTCTTTCATTAGAAGACGAATAGCTGTCGTAGATGACCGATGAGTTGAAAATTCTCATTGATTTATTCAAGTTCTTGGTTTTCATAAATTTCCAACCTTTCTTTACTAGGTCAATATAATGTTCAAAAGTAGTTGCCAATCCATTTTTGACAATAAATATTAGGGCTCGTTTTCTATGAAAACAAAGAAAATGCAGCTTAAAGTGGTTGTACCTTGAAATTCGATTTCCATTTTGACGTTGCAATCAAACGACATTTTTTATGAAATTCATTGCAATCAAACAGTGCCTAAATGTCATAAATGCGTTGTAGAATTGATTTACAGCTCACCATAGTGTTTAAGCTTGGTCGCAAGAATTGAGTTCTTAAGACAATTTTTCGAGAGCCTGTCGACTTCAAGCCAATGAGATGACATAATCAATGTTAACTCATTTAACTCAAAACATGTACATATTATTTTTGGAACATGTTCGTTCTTAAAGCGATATTGTTCTATCTACCGTTCACTGTAAAATATCACAGTCAATCTTAGTGGTGAATTTGGCATATAGCCATGTATACCCGTGCACATGACCGTTCAAATCCATCAAGATGATTCAGGATGAATCGTATCAGTCTATTAAGCACTGGATGCATCTGTGTCCATTACTCCTCACTTTTTTGGGCTATGCCTGATTCACTTGTTAATGCCTTGACTCATTTCTGCCCAAAAAATCTGGTTTTTGATCACTCAAATTCTTCTAGGAATAACATCAAAACTAACCTACTTTTCTTCAGAAAGCTTTAAAATACCCCATTCTACATTTTTTTCTTCTCAAAATCTCTCTTTTTTTATTAAAAAATAATATTTTATATTTACCTATTTTATTTTTAAATATACATTCTTATAGTTTAATATCAATATTTTAGTTTTCCATTAAAAACTATTTTTTTTTAAGAGTTACATGTTAAGATAACGTATGTACAACCATGTTACTTGTGGAATTTGTTAAAATATTATTTAAAGAAACCCGTCTCTTTTAATCTATCATTTAACTATTTTCATTTGTAGAGTGCCATGTAGTGATTACGTGGAACATGAGTTATGGTATAACTACCAGCAATTATCTTCAAATTTAAGAGACGATTGGTGACAGAATGTCCTAAAATGGTGAAATTTGATAATAAATTGAAGTTCAACGACCCAATTGAAACGAATTAAAGTTTAGTGATTTTAAGTTGTTTGACCGAAATTTAACCAGATACATATAGATACAGATATACAGAAAAGGGGTAGGAAGTGGAGTTGATGGGGAAGATACACAATACTAGGATATAATTGCCATACGAAAAGGATAATATAGACTAAATTGAATCACATCAATCCGTAAACAACTTCATACTGTCTCCATATGACAATTCTAACTATCGAGTGTTCAATGTTTCGAGAAATTGTATCTCAAGATAGTACAAACATTCCCTTTCGAAGTAACATATCTATCACACAATGGAACCAATCTAACACAAGCCATTCAGCCAGAAGAACAAGAAAAATGATATTGATAAGTAAGTCCTCTGCACTGCATATTACACCAGTATTCTGAAATGTATAATGAAAGTGTATAATGGAAATAACAACAATCATGTACTCGAAACTTAGAAAGTGATTTGCGAAATGTGCTCATTCTCAAAACTTGGAACAAGGTTTCTGATACGCACATATGTGTTCGAGGACAGTTGAGTAGAAAAGCTGTTTTTCTTTTCTTCGCATTAAATCATAACATATAATATGCCGATTATGATTATAAGGACAGTTGTAAGCAGTAAAGCATTCACTATCCATTCCCCATTCAACCCTCCTTCAAAGTTTAACAAAACTAACCCATTGCTCAAGTCCGTTCATTGACTAAATGCAGCTGCAATCTTCTTCTGGATAAGCTCGACTCCGAGGCGAGGAGATAGTCTTGGAAGTGTCTCCTGCAATAGATGAGAAGATTTATGTGACTTTCAACCTGGGATAACTGCTAAACACAAGCGTGGTCAAAAGGAAACCTAAGTGAAGATGTTAACACTGGAATATTTCAGTAATTTATCCTCGAGGCCAAATCAAAATTCGGAAGCTGAAGACCCATACTGAAATAAGTATCAAAAAAGACCACTATAGTAACTGAAGGCCTTATCGTTCTCTAAAACTGCAGGTCGAACAAGACTAACATTTGAATGTGATTGTTTTTGCAATGTATGTAGGAGCCCCATATTTTCCAGGTTACCCCTATTCATTTTGCCTATTACACAGGCCTGGTCCAGTGTTTATAGTTTATTATAGTCTTTATATGGTTTAAAACAGTGTTAAGTCGCGAACTTACATTGTTGTTCACTTCAGTCAAACCTTTTTTTCTTTTCTTTTCGTGGCATATTAGTTCAAAAGGAATTCTATATAAGCTTAAGGCAATCTGTCAACTCCATCAAATACACTAAATGGAAAATTTGACGTGGCAAGCTGAGATGGAATGATTTATTATTTCTGTATGTCCAGGTGTACAAGAGTGGGTCACAAATTAAAGTTGGTGACCAAAGTGAAATCGATCTTAACTATTTATCTAAAAATGGTGATGACAAATGAAAATAAAAGATAAAACAAAATAATATCCTCTGCTAATCTATCGGTCTGAAGAAATAGAGGAAGAATACTGACTACTAGCAATTACCTTTCTTCTCATTTATAGGGGGTGACGAAAATAAGAGGCACGTTAAATTTGGCTAGTAGGTTTGTAATGGTTTATTATAGTCATCAATCCTTTTTCGGTACTTTTTACTTCAGCTTAGGGGGAGAGGGTAGGAAAATGTTTAGCATCCATAATATATATTCAAATAAGATATAGGACTATCATTAATTGATGAGTCTAATACAGCTGAGAGGCATTCAGATCATCAGATCCGATTGAGGGTATCATCATTCTCTGATTACATGGTACTGACGTAATTAATGGAACCCAGAGGTGTCTAGACTCACAACAAATAATGCAAGAAAGGCTAATGCTTTATAATACCAACAAGGTCGAACATTTGATTATACTTGATAGATATCCTTAATCTAAGGGAAATAAGACAAAATCCCAGATGTTGTACAGAGCACAATCTGAATTGGACCACACAAGGAAGAAGAAATATAGCGATTTGAGGGGATATGCGTTTTACCTACAACAATTTGCATGATGCTTCCATTCTACAATTTATATATCTAAAAGTTGATTTAGTATGCCTCATTCCACATTGATGAAGCAGTACATGACTAAATGGAATATAAGGCTCAACTGGACTGCTTGTTGACATGAGCTTCATTATAACGAGTAGAGTTCCCAATTTTTCACTTTTTTGGTTTGGTTTCATGTTATTTTTCTAGTAGCAAATTAGACTTCAAACTTTTTTAAAATGCTTTATTACAGACTTTTTAAATGTTTCATGGTTTATTATTACTAAAATTTTCTATTCTATAACTTTAAAATTATGGGTTTACATTGGGACTTGTGTCTTAAAGAAACTCAAGGCTGCATCACCATGGGGAAGCACAACGCCTCAATTCCCGACTTGGCCTTTTTTGTACACTGATTACATCTAGCAGTGTTTCCAGCATCTAATTGCCAAGACATGAATCATGAATGGTTTAATTCAATTTCTCATAAACACTTAGGGCTGTTCTCTTCGTGTTTCAATTTTGTGTTTTGAGTTTTGAATTCATTTTGCGTTTTGTGTTTTGAGTGTTCATTTTCAGATTGTTGAAAATATGTTCTTTTTGGTAT
>CAIGRH010228629.1:0-10642 GCA_903798295.1 Fraxinus nigra | reverse complement strand
TTTGGCTCTTTGATATTTTCACAATGAATGGCGCATGAACAATAGAGGATTTGAACTTTTGATATGATGAAACACGAATTCTTTCAAGAATGTAATGTGTTCAACATTTCTATAGTAGAAGACGCGGCGCCAATATTTATGTGTTGGACGAAACGGTTATATGGGCCAAGTAAAATTCTCGAAAAAGGAAAATTAGGTCTGGCCGTAAAAATGTCGCTCGAGCGACGATGGGGCGAATGTCGAGCGAGGCGGTCTTTGATTCCTCCGCTCGAGTAGCATTCCGGCAAACAGCAAGCGAAAAATCGACGTTAATTCTTCTTGTTCCAGACATGGAACCCCGAACCCTACACTATCCTACCAACTATGAAACTTTACAATTCTGTCCCTAAACTTTTATGATTATTCAAGTTGGTCATTTTGTTCACAGAATCGCCGATACAAAATATAAAACTAACAATACATATTAAGTAAACCAGCCATGATGCGTGCATTGCAAGGGGAATTGCCCGAGTCTTGCCAGATTCACACTTGGCAGGATTCAATTTGTAGTTGGGCAAAAAACATTTTTCACCCATCCAATCACAATTATCCAAGTCAGCCCTAACAATTCTGTGACAACATTTTTCCTAAGTAAACCTTCATTTAACATCTGTAAACTCAGTCAGAAGTAACATATAACAATCCCACTCTTCCATAGAAACAAGATAATGAAAAACTCTCGAATCAAGATCAAGAAATTCATATTTTTCTTTTTACGTACGTCGTGGTCATCGGGATGCACTTCAGAATTTGGTGGATAAAACCTTTTATGAGGATTTTAATTTTTTTACTGTGCATAAATCGCATCGAACAACATCTACAATACAAAATATCCGATCGTGCTCAATTTCACTAAATTTACTATAGTAATGGATATCTAACAAGATTGTTGTGTTGAAAAATGCGACGGGACGGATCATAATATTAATGAAATGTATGATCTTGAGTGAATGAGAGTCGATGAATTTTTATTTTCTGTCGAGTTTAAGTTTTCCTTCCTTTTTATTACACTACAGGCCTTTTAATTTAGGAATGTTTTACAATGACAATGAAAATAAAAAATATTAATAATCGAACATTGTAAAATGTGGATCAAATATTAGGATTCACGTACATTGATTTGTATTTTTTGTAAGCTTTTTTTTTAATTTTTGTAATAATTAATAATATGACTTCCATTTCACCTACATTAATCCACTCAATTCAAGTAATCTAGTAATTAATAATATAATTAAGTTATTTGTAAAACCCTTGTTGATAATCATTGTTGACAACTTTGACGTTGTTGAAGTTCGAGCCGTTGATTAAAAAAAAGGTTTCAAAATGGATGAATGCAATATTGTCAAGCGTAAAATCGTCAACCAAAGTTGTACGTACAACTAACATTTATGTTGACAATCGATGGTAATAACTAGGTTAAGAGGACAACCTTAAACATGGAGGCAAAGGGCTAGTTATCAGACTAGAGAAAAATGAAGGCCATGTGTAACTTGAACATTTGGTGAAAACACAAAGGTTTAATAGAACATCGTAGAGACAATCTTCCTAAAATTTTCTTCATGAATACATCTTTAGTATGGAAGGGTTTAGAGAATCAATGCCATCTGTATGATAGATTAAAACTCTACCGTCTATTTTTAAGTGTGTTGGTATAAAATGAGCAAAAGTCCTCATATGTAACCAAGAAAAATCCAAATTGGCTAAGTAAATGAGAAATACTAATGAGGTTAGTCGTAAATGTTAGAATATGATAATACGGAGTTTTATATTTTTCTGTAGTTATACTAATGACTTATTAATTTTTCGATGTGTTGTTTCGTATATTTACACATGTTTCAACGAGGGGCTTATTGGATTTAAAAAAGAAAAAAAAGGTCTCGGTTGTTGATTTGTGCATTGTGACTAACCGAATTACGACATGGACTCTATTATTTATGAAAACAAAAGGATATGGAAGTTTTATAATCAAATTTAAATTTTGAAAGAAAAAAAACAGTATATAAAAAGTTTGATATAACTTTAAAAAAAAAAAAAAGATTGAGTTTGTTGTATGTTCAAACTCAAATTTTGAGATAAAATAACAAAAATATTTCGTTTAGATATATATAAATCATAATTAGATAAATATTAGTACATAATTCTCATCTTATAAAGTGAATAATAAGGTAGAATTTGTGTCATATCATGCTTTAGTGGTCTTTCAAGCCAACATATTCAACTACTATTGACAATAACAGTTGATCGATATAGAGATGGTAGATTACCTTAAATCAAGATTCATGGTCTTAAATTCTCGATTAGTGGGAGGTCCATTCTTATTAAGCCAAAAAAATCTCGATTTAAATCAAGATTCATGGTCTTAAATCTCTTGTTTCAAGTAATATTTAATTTCTCTAAAATCATTTTCTTATGAAACTCGGTAGTGTGAAAAATAACAGAAAACTAACAATTGTATATGTTGATTGTAGATAAATGGAAAAAAGTTGGAGATTTTTTTTTTTTTTTTAATTTATCCCTAAATGTTTTTAAATAACTTATTTTTGGATAAGTGAAAAAGTCAGTTTACTAAAATAATTCTCACCTGTTACTAACATAAATACTGAATTTAAAGTAAATATACCAAAATAAGAAAAAAAGTATTTTTTTCCTAAAATAATTCTTATCTTAATATATATAAGTATTTAAAATGGTAGACTGAATACTAAATAAATGCACATAGTTACATTTCATTTTATTTTTTTATAAATATGACTTGTTGATGAATTTTTTGAAGAAAAAAAAATCTAAAAAGGAATTATGTTGTAATTTATAAATGATAATTGTTTAAATTTTCGAAATATATATAATAACTAACAAATGATATTATAAATATTGAGAATTTTAATATTTCTTTATGCCAATTTTTTTTATATTTTTATCAACAATTTTTTAAAATAGAACATTATTATAAATAAATGTATTTCAATGACTAATACATATATAATTATTATTCTTAAAAAGTAATTGAAACATAAAAACAAAAAATAATACCAAAAGAACTTAGTACAAAATTCTCCTAATATTATTATTAGGAACTAAAAACATAACAAATGAAACGAGAAAATTCACCTAAACCTAATTACATGACACATGAAACAAGAAAATGCACCTACGAAAGAGTGAGATCAAAATGTATCTCCATTACTACATCCAATGAAAATTCACTAATGTTTTCTAAACTCGCCCTTTAATTTTTTACTAAATTCTTCATCTGAATCATCTTCCGTAGATGAACCTTGACGAGGAACCTCTAAATTATTGAGCATTGAATTCTCACCGATGTAGTAAGCTGGTAAAGGATCGATGAGATGGTTAAAAGAATTATCAATATTCAAAACATTGTCCAAACCCGAGAAAGAATCTAAACAAGGACCAAAATCATCTGCCAAATCAAAATTAGCTAGATTAATCCCCAAAACATCCTCTTCAAATTCCGAACTGGCCATTTCTTGTTGCCTGAAAGCAGAATTCTCATATGGAAAAGTACTTGCTGATGCAAGATCATAACAATCAAAATTGCAGTTAGAATTAATTAAAACATGATCATCAGCTGCAAATGTGTTATCGAAATGGCTTGGAAGAGAATTTCCAAAACGATTCATTATCACGTTTCCATCTTGAAAATCGATTTTCTTGCACGCTATTGCTTCAGGATTAGTGCTTGTTTGAGTTAGTTCATGATCACTTTTTCTCAGTTCAGTAACTTGATCCTCATTGATCCTTTGTCGCTTATTTGGAATGGATTTTTCTTCTTTTTTATAAATCCTACACAAAACCCAGTCATCAAGCTGCAAAGAAGAGAAATAAAACATTAATAACCGAAAAATCGAGTACTGAAATAAGAAACTTGAACTCAAAGCTTCAGAGAGTACCCTCATGTCATCTTCAAATTGTTTTACTCTGGGAGGTTGATGGATTCTATACTCCTGCATGATCCAATTAGTTTTCTTTCCCTTAGGCGGTTTCTCTTCGTAAAAAACTAATGCTTTCTTGGCTCCAATGAGTTCGTTGTTATAATAAATAAGCTTGTCAGCTCCTGTGGCCTTCCAGTACCCACTTCCTGCTGCTCGATTCGGTCGGCTACCATTTTTATACTTTCGATCCCTTGGTGTGAAAAAGTACCACGAGTTTATTCCATTATCCGAGAATTTCTCTGCAAGAAAAAGTACATAAAATAGATCAGAAGTCATATAGTCAAGATTGAAATGTTTGAACAGATGAATAAAACCTGTCAAATCCTGAGGATTATGCTTGTAAAGCTCGACATCTCTTATAATGCTATACGGCATTGGCTTATTCATAATCCTATTCTTTAAATAATGAAGAATAAGTTCTTCATCATCAGGAATAAACCGATATCCTGGAGGAAACCAACGAGTATAAATTGGTTCATTTCCAGATGAACAATTTTTCAGCTGAGACGTAGAATGAAGATGATTTGCAGGGCCAATAGGTTGCTGACCAGAGGCAATGAGATTTGCCCCTGGTGGCTGACCAGAATGCATGGTTATGGCAGAAAAGAAGACTCATGGCCTCTCCTATTTATAAGGACGAAAAGATGATGTTTATTTTGTTATCAAATTCAAAATATGAATAAAAATTAATAAATTATATTCATGTATATCGAAATTATGTTTAGATAGATATAAAAATTGAAAAAGATAAGAGTTCGTTGTATATTCAAATTCAAATTCAAATTTCGAGATAAAATAATAAAAGATAAGTATCAATATTTCATTCGGATATATTTATAAATTATAATTTGATAAACGTCATCTACATAATTACGTGAAAAATAAGTTAAATATTATTATTCAAAATATTCAACAATTTACATTTAAAATTTGTTGATACGGTGAAAGAGTCGGTAAATGATATCGACTTTATCAAAGTCACGATATAACGTTATTATTTTATTTTATTTTATTTTTTGAGAATGTTTATTTGTCAAATATATTCCTTGATTTTGTTATCAATGTATTGTAAATATTGGATTTTAATAATTTATTATAAAACTATGACTTGCTTTTTTACATTTTTTTTTTCCGAAAAATACTCAGTCGAGAAAATGGCTTTTAAGCTTATAAGTCGAGAAAAAAGTACTAAGAATCCCTTCATTATTTATTTATTTATTTTTTTGGGCATTTACTTAGACCATCTTCAACTCATTTTATCAAAATTATAAAACTTTGACGTCGTAAGTAATTATTCTGTTTCTTACGTAATTTGTTAATTCTCAACAACTAATTTATAAAAAAAATATTAATTACATATATATTACCACTAAAATTATTAAAATAAGTTTTAAAAATATTACACTTAATATCACATTATAAAAAAAATTACATGTAACATCACAATATTCAAAAAAAATTGCATATGACATAAAAACCTTAATCAAAACAATTAAAAATCTCATTATTATTATTTTTAATTTATTCATTTATTATTAATAAATTACGATTTATTAAAAATGTTACTAAAATAATAACTAGATTAAAATAAAAATTAAATCATTAAGTAATAAAAAGATATAAAAAAGAATATAATAGGAATTAAAATTTGTACGTACATTCCGTAATCCTTATTCATCTGTTAATTTGTACCCTGGTGTCATTTGAAAATATCCCTTTTCTTTTACGAAAAGGGTCTACGAACCAAGTGTCCGCTGCTCGCTTCGTCGGACTATCATTTCGATACTTCTGATTGCTTCGATGGACTATCGTTGCTATAGTTTCGGTGTCTTGTGGTTGGAGTTTTTAAGTACGAATTATTTTTTTCCTATTTCTAGATATGTTTTTGTGTGGCAAAGAACATAAAAGAGAGTGAAAAATAGATTTGAGTCTTGTTATAATGTTGCCATGCACAATGTGTTCAACCACAAAGTGCATTTGATACACTAAATTGGATGACTCGATAAGATTAAGGAAGACAAATACGTGAAGGAAAAAATGTTCGAATTTCACGTAAAACTAACGTAGAATAAAAATTATATTGAAAACTTTCTAACCCACTTTCTTAGAGTCGTGTATTATAAGTAATTCGTGACAATAAAATATAAACAGAGTTAACAGAACATGAAACCTTCAAGTTCTTATGCCATGAAAATCCTACAATTTTCTTGTGAATCCTACCCATTATTCAATCATCAGTCTGCAAGAATGAACAAAAAAAAATGTCATTATAATGTAGAGAAACGCATGAAGATGTGAATAAAAAGGAAAGTATGTATGTACCCTCGTGTCGAATCCCGTATGACACTTCATGCACCATTCACAATGTGTTCAAAATGTACCCTCGTGTCGTGGTAAAGCTAAGGAAATGGCCAGCCAGGATACCGACATGGAATGTGAAATAGAGCGAAGGACACTTCATGCACCATGCACAATCGCATCAGTGTTGGGAAACTAAGGGGACGAGTAACGACGTGGAATGTGAAAGAGAGTAAAGGGCACTTTGTGCACGATGCTCGATACACTAAATTCGATACTCGATATGACCAAGGAAGAGAGATACATGAAGTAATACAAAATGCACTTCAAGAATCATTTATAGAGGCGGTGGCTTTTTCAGAGCCATGAAACTCGGTTGTGTTTTTGACTTGGCTACATAGGTTTTTGGCAGGAAGAGGAGTCTCTTGGAAGATTTTGGCATGATAATGTGGACTCTCTTGAAAAATTGCAAGTTCAAGAACAAAGGATACATACAATTGTTTTTATCTCATTGGAGTTTTGAAAAAAGAAAATACTAAGATTTTATTTAGATAAAAAAAAAAAGGTTACAATCAAATTACGAAAATAAAAATAAAAATGAATTTGCGACGAAATTCATTTTTTTGTTGAGTATTCGAGGGAAATATATATTTTTCATTGGCATTTTTAAAAAACTAAAATACAAAAATAAAATTAGTACAACTTTTTTTTGATTGGTTGAGTTGAAAAATTTTAGGTAATTATTATAAGAAAACTACTGTAAAAATAAAAATGCGCTTGGGTTAGGATGGAAATATATGATGATAATAATTTTTTTTTTTTTTTTAAAAAAAACTTTAAAAATGTACTGATGTTTAATTGTCGTGAATAATTTGTTTCAAAAACAAAAGATTAAAAAGTTTAAATTAATAATATAATGTAAAATTTAAGGACGATGATCACTATCAACGACATTCTTGCATACTTTTGATCCTCCATATTTCAAGTCATTATTTTATTCGTGATACGTAAGTGAACGACAACGAGTGCTATATTAAAAACGATATTAAGTAGGAGTGGATATGATCTGGTTCATTTCGATTCTAAAGAAAATCAATTAATTTAATTTTTAATGATTAAATTTTAAATCCATGGTCTCCTCAAGACCATGCTGGACTATTTCTAGGATAATAAAATTGCATCAAGACCGTGCTATTTTGAAGTTTATATATTATATTATATAAAATGAATCAACTTTCATCACCATAATCAATTTCACCAGCCAGCAATATACATGTAAATATCCAAAAACCGAAATACAAATCCCCAAAACTCAATCAATCTCTATTTCTAAGAGATGTCAACAAATAGGCAAACTCACATTCATTGTGGACCTTATGATTCGACATCTTGAGCCTTTTGAATTCCTATCCAACGAGCATAGTCGACCCACCTGCAAAACCATTCAAAAAATGTATATTTTGTTATGCAATGATGACAAAGATGAAATGAGACGAATGCAGAGAAAAGGATAAGAATCTCACAGTAATGAACCCAAAAATGTGTTGCCTGTTCGCACGGCAAAGCAAATTGCACTCAAGAACAACTTGTGTTGGTGCAGCAGTGGCTCTAAAATTCGTTGCTCGATGACACCAGCCAATACCTGGTATCTGTTGGAGAATAAAAAATAAATAAATCAGCAGACATTTGTACATCTTGGTTTTATCTTAAACCACAGAAGAAGACATTCACGTTATATCCAGAAATTGAATCAGAATATAATAAGCCGTTCATGAAACTTTATACTTGGCAAAAGGATGCCAAAAAAAGAGTAATTTACGTGCAATTCACATACCGAAGATTGCTGGATACTGCCATATAGACACCATATGCAACACTTGTTGATAATACGGGAACATTTTCCACCTCGTCCGCAGCAGAGTGATCAACAGCCTTTCGAGCATTTATCAGTGTATTTGTCACAACCGTGCCAACCTAGACATGAATGAAATAATTTATGTTCCTAGCTTTGACCCAATTATTTATTCATCTGTAATTCTAAGAAATATTAGTTACAAAAAACAAACTATATACCTCCTTCATGCAGAGATAATTAATGCATGTAGCAGCTAGAAGTTAATGAGAGTAAAATTACCAGCATGCTTGGTAAGGTTGATTAGACATTACCAAACAATATCAAATAAGAAAAAAAAAATGTTAAAATTGCATATATTGTACTATATAGAACGATCTAAGTTTATTTTAAGCAAGTTTGTTTTAAAATGACAAATATTTTTACAGGTTACTTTCTTTTTTGACAGTGAGGAAGAGCTATTTCCAAAATAAGTTACTTCTTTTCACTTAAAATAAGGAAAAAGTAACGTATCGAAGCATGTTTGCGAATGAGAAGTCATAATCCATGATGGACAGCAAACTGAAACTCTAATTACATCAAATCTCCCAAAGAGGAAATTTACCAAAGATGAAGTGGTCCCAACAGCAAATAGCTTTGCTCCATTGCGCTGTGGAGAAGTCATCGAAATATGAGCTTCACAGTCGAGCTTTCACTCGGGAAGTTTTTCAATCGCAAATTATTAGACATTTCCTTACCACTATTGCACCTAATCTCTGCAACAATGAATAGGAGATACCGGGCAGAGCAACCTACAAAAAATATATAATAAGATGTTGCACTTAGTTCAAACTATATATGCCAAATTGCCAATAATGACACGAGTGTTTTAAGTAAATTTCAACAAGGAAAACTGATTACCTGAAATGCATTATCTGGAAAGCTGTGGAAGAACTTGGCTATTCTTCCGGCATTCACTGCAATAGGCGGTCGGAGAGAAACAGTAGGAGCCGGAAGGTAGACAAGCATAAAATCTGCAATTATAGCCATCACCTGAGCAGGAGACAAAATGAAAATATAAGGATAAGAATCAAAGTGTGATTAAACTTTTGCAACCAATTTATATTCCTTTAGAGCCCTAAAAAGGTTTCAAGGAAAAAGATAAGTATTCACAATAATAAGCATTATCATAAATAAATCATTCATCCCGCAGAGAGAAGCAAAAACAAATGCCATGATGAGCTGAAACCAAAGGGAATCAAAGAAATTGAATACTGATAATAATGACAAAACGCAACCATACCACATCAGCAAAAACAATTTCTAGCTCGTTGAAAAAGTTCTCTTTGCGGCGCTCATATTCTGCAGCAGTCTGGAAAAATAAAATCGTCAAATTACTAGTGAACCAATATAACATTTAAAATCACAATAAAGAGCATGGCTTTGAAGCAGAAAAGCAAGAAACGTGAACCATACAGGTGAAGAAGTTGTATTGTTTTTATCCATAGGATGTAACTAAAACATCCAAAGAAAATGCTCTGCTGATGAAAATGAGCAGTATTTCAGTTTCTTTTAATTCCTCGAAAGCTGGATATAACAAGTCATCTCCCAGACAACTTTAATTTCATCTTGCCTCTTGCAATAAAAAGTAGTACTGACTTGGTGATTATGAATTTATAAGGTGCAAAATGGGTTGGTAAGATGAGATACAAAATGGTTTCATAGCCACTGTCTACAAGTGCACAGAGCAGTTCAAGACTTATTATATGGAGAGTGTAAGAATAAGAAAAATACTCAACAATATCATAAAACTGAAATCTTGGAGAAAGTCATTCTCAATTAAAACAAGCATTTTGATGTTCAGCACGACCAAGATTTGTGCACCTCCAAATATCGTAATATAACATAAAATTCATGCAGAACACGATCATGAACTGTAACATGAGTTTTTTAGTGATTAACATTAGAAGAATCAATGACAGGCAATAATGTGCGTGCAGAATCCATCTCTGACATTGTTTGCCATGGGATGCATGTCTAGCCAGTCTAACAAAATCTTTCATCATTCAGTTTTTTGGGGAAATGTATATCCTAATATTACAACATGGACTAGGTTGCTTATTAATTTCTTATGCTTGTAGAAAGCACGGAATATGACGAGGCAACTTCTCTTTTTTTTTTTTTTTAGTTTTCCCACCAACATAACTCCTTTAAAGTGACATACTTTGAATTTCAATTTCTCATTCATCCGAGCATCAATTTTGACAAGTAAATATATGATTTCGATGTACTCATGGAGGATAACACAAATCAATCTTTAAATTCCAAAATAGCCAAATGGGTCCCACTTAAAAATCAAGTCAAAGTCTACTGTATACACTTATTTTTCCAATAATCCCCCACATGAATGAAAATTGGGAGCGACACATAAATGTGACATAAAAGACCTGGTTATAAAGCTCAACGGTTGAAACTTGAATAGGATAGGTAGGTATTGTTACCCTTTGAACCTTCCATTGTG
>CAIGRH010228579.1:0-15836 GCA_903798295.1 Fraxinus nigra | reverse complement strand
CAATTTCGTTAGCATATCATCAAATTGCTGCTCGAGCGATAAAAATAGAAGTTGTGTCACCCACCCGCCTGTCACCCGAACTTCACTCGAGCGAGATACCGTCACTCACCTGTCATTGAACTCTCCCTCAAGCGATAATGTTTTCCGAAAAACCTAATTCGTGTTTTTCAAGGGTTTTATCTGGCCCATTGTGACATCCCAAAACTTTACCATGCTTTTTATTGTGATGTAGCCTAGTAAAAGTTGTGTTAATAATAATATAATCTTATAAAAAGAATTTAATCAGGACTTTGGTTAATTAAAAATAAATAACCATGTGACGAAATTCAGGGGAATGAAATGGCTGCCCTATAGATACTACCTTCCACACTAATTACTAAAATAACAAAAGGCGTGATAGGGTAAGATGTGGCAACGTAATAATTAGAGAAAATTAATTATAATGACAAATGGCCTATTAGGGTAAAATGTGGCAAAGTAATGATTATGAAAAATTAAATTAATTATTATTTTAATTCTCAATCACTACTATAAATAGAGGAGCATGAGAGAAATATAGAACATACAATTTAAAACTAAAGACAAGTAAAAAAAAGTACTTTTATTATCTTGCAACTTGAAGGTGAGTAATCTATGCCTATTTTTATTCCAAACATATTTATTACAATTATGTTTATTGAATCATTTCTTACATTTTTAAATTGATTATAAATTCAAGATTCTACTCATTGACATTACATTGGATATTAGCATTGAATGGGATAATACTTGATATTATTGATTATACACCAAGTTGGTGTAACTAACTAATGAGATCATATTGTGTTATTCTCAATTTGCGCGCATGGGTAGAATTGAACATCTGTCATTGGGACCCATTATTTTTCTCACTTATTTTGGAAAGAAAGATATTTATGGTATAGATTACTCGCTGAATAAGTGCATTCATATTATTATTATTATTTTGTAGATGATCACCATTGAGTATATTGACTTTACCTCGGGGGAATTGATGATTTCAGAGGACGGACAATATTGTATGTACGTCAAGGAAGTTCATACGTGGATGAAATATCCAGAGTTCCCAGGCTTCCACCACTTTTTGAGAACCCATTACTATATTGACTATTTTGAGGCCAGTACTATGATCTACTTATTTACAGATAGTTTTTGAAATCTTTAATATGTAGTGTAACTTTTGTGTAGCAACTAGTCTCTAATGTACTTTTTGCAATATAACAAAGTATGTAAGAAAAATGTTCAACTGTCTTATAGCTAATGTTGTCTACCCATTCCATATTTTTCAATGATTGGGATTGAAAAAGAACAAAATATTGACAAACTTATAATCTTAAAGATCGACCCTTACAAATTATCAACAGTTGTTCCCTCTTTACAAAGTATTCAAAATTTATGAAATTTGTATATAAGTTCAAAGTAAATGACAAGATTGGGAGTTGACAATTTTGGTATTAGAGCAAAGGTTTTAAACTCGATCTTATGACATGATATACATACAAATTTCGTCTTCTAGCATCCATTCACCAAGTAAGTCTTATATTTTATGTGAAACTTTTCTTAATTATTCTAAGAAGTTAGGAATTTTTTTATAGATCGGTAATGAACATTGTTGTTTTACAATAAGCCAGGAAATGTCTCAGAATACTCAAAGTGATAGTAACATTGCATCAATTGAACATATTAGATCTTTACCTGAGCGATTTGAGCCTAAAATCACAGCTATTGAGAAGAGTAGTCTTCCGATTCAGATTCTCCTAATGAAGAGAAGTTAGCTTACTTTGCTAAAAAAATTCGAAAATTGTTCAGGAACGAAAAGAAACCTCATGAGAAGTTTAGAAGTGGTCCTAGTGAGTCTAGGAAGAGTTCTAAATCTGTGAGATGTCATAATGTCGAGCTTTTGGCCATATTAGAAGCGAGTGCCCGGCAGTAGGAGAAATCCGGATAAGGCTAGCTACTCTCGCTGATGATGAGTCTAGCTCGGACAATC
Source organism: Fraxinus nigra (assembly GCA_903798295.1). Lineage (NCBI taxonomy): Eukaryota > Viridiplantae > Streptophyta > Magnoliopsida > Lamiales > Oleaceae > Fraxinus > Fraxinus nigra. The sequence goes on along the minus strand of CAIGRH010228579.1, from coordinate 13,828 downwards.
AGAGTGTTATAACTACATGTGACGAAAGTGAAAAATATATTGCCTTTACTGCNTTACTTTGCTAAAAAAATTCGAAAATTGTTCAGGAACGAAAAGAAACCTCATGAGAAGTTTAGAAGTGGTCCTAGTGAGTCTAGGAAGAGTTCTAAATCTGTGAGATGTCATAATGTCGAGCTTTTGGCCATATTAGAAGCGAGTGCCCGGCAGTAGGAGAAATCCGGATAAGGCTAGCTACTCTCGCTGATGATGAGTCTAGCTCGGACAATCAGAGTGTTATAACTACATGTGACGAAAGTGAAAAATATATTGCCTTTACTGCTAGAATAAGGGAATGTATTTGATAAGGAGAGCGACAGACTGAGGATATAGATAGTGGTAAGCCATCTAAGAAAGATTCTGAAGATGAGAATGAGATTGGTAAAGCGTATCAAAAATTATTTGAAGAGTGTCTTAAGATAAAGAAGGTCAATAAAGCCGTATTGAAGAATGTTAATTAAATTGAGATAGAGAGAGAAACTCATAGCTGACTTTTAGGATTCTACAAAAAAATCTAAGTAAACTGACCGTTGACAATGAGAAATTAGAAATCCAGGGTAAGAACCTTTTGAGTGAACTTGAAGATTCCAAGTCTCAACTTGGTGCTTTCTTTAGTGAATCTAAAAAACTGGAGTCTTTTGAGGTTGGACAAACCAGCTGGGAATAGGTAAGGTTTAGAATATAACCAGACCAATCATAATATAGCTAGTACTTCCAAAAATATTTTTATTCTTGCCACCAACTAGTAGTATACACGTGTTCCTAATCCTGAATTGAAAAATAAGGGTATCGTAGCACATAAGTATACTAAACAACCTAAGACTTAAAAGGTAAGAGCATTTATATACCGAACTGATTAGGTATTTTTGGTACATGTTTGGACTTCATCACCGTGTTTCGTTTATTATAACATGCATCTCGATTTTTTATTTTATTTTTTGCTGTTTTGTTTTTAAGTTGTTTGAATTTTTTTTAAAAAATAATATAAAAAAATCGAAAAATTGAAAAAAGGGGATGGGGAAAGGTCGAAATTGTTTTTACATCATGATATATAATACTTGAATTTGTTGTTGTGATCAAGTATGCGTCTAATTGTTAAGTTGTAATATAGTTTCCATTGCTTGCTGATATTATTAAGGAATACTTAGGTGTGAAGCTTTATGTATCATCTGTACTGTACATACCATAATATTGTTAATGAGACTCTGTCGCGAGTGTGAGATTTGAGATGACAGTCACATGTTAGTAAAGTGACTTTGAACATGAATTGACCTTATTTATTAGACATAAACTCAGGTTTATCCCCGGTAATAAAAAAATACTCAATATCTTATATCTTCTTTGGAGCCTATTTGACTCGAGCAATTAAGCATGTGGGGTTCTCATAACATGGTGCCTATGGTCAACTGACTTGGGTTAATCGGCCTAAAGTTCGATGCATAGGTCATCTTAGTCGCTTAATGGAGAATGACTTGCACTTAAGATGTAAAAAATATGTGATGAGCTTAAAATTTTTGAAAAATATAAAAAATAAAATATGCTCAACATTAGGGGGAGAATAAAATAATTTATCTGAAATGAGCTTTTTGTTTAAAAGTCCTAATGTGTTTTAATGATTTGATTTTCACAAGTAGGGGAATATACTTATTGACAGTGATGTTTTTAGCATTTCCCTTCTAACAAAATTAAGGTTTGGAGTCCTACTTATAAATAATTAGTGACACTTTACATATGTGGCACTTATATAATTTACTCCATGTTAACTTGAACTGTGTATGTAGGAAGGTTTACTAATCATTTGATTATGCATGTGCATGCTATCAACTGCATATTTTAAGTTATTGTATATTGATGTTAAATTTTTTTTTTATATTGATCCATTCGTCATTTGTGACAAAAAGGGGGTGTGAATATCATTTATCAATTGATAAATCATAAATGAACTGCGTGTTAGGGAAAGCTAAATAGTTTCACTACATTCTATATCATAATGCATAGCTATTTAAGTTTTTGATATTTTTGTAATATTAATGTTTTGATGTTAGTATTGCTTCTCATTCTAGCATGCGACTACATTGATCATGTGACTACATTGATATATTTCATGTATCACGTGCTTTTACACTTGGTATTTGAGTTTTTGATTTCAGGAAACAAGTTTAAACAAATGAAAGGCAAGCTTTAGACGTGTCGTTGATTTTGGGTAGATTAGATTAAATCTATTTGATTTGTAATACGTGTTTTGTTACTGAATGTCAAAGGGGGAGTTTGTTAGGTTTTGAAGTTGTGGGCAATCTTTTGACAACTATTGTTGTAAAAAAGTTTTTAAAATTCAAAGTGTCAAGTAGTGGTGGCAAACAAGCCGAGCGACCGGCTCGTTAGGCGAGCCGAGCCTGTTCGGCTCATTTTTGGCCAGCCACGAGCCAGCTCGTTGGCTCGCCGGAGTTTTGTTTTGCCCTCTTTAAAGGCTTATTACCTTAAAAAAATTGACGAGCCGATGAGCCAAGCAGAAGCTCAGCTCGCCTTGGGTGAGCTCGCCCAAAGCCAACGAGCCGAGCACCCACTCGGCTCGTTGGGCGGCGAGCCGGCTCGGCTCGACCCATTGACATATCTAGTGTCAAGTAGTAAGTTAGAAATTCTAGGGTTCGAGTATGGAACAAAGGAGTAAACATCGTCCAATTTCGCTAGCCTATCGCCCAACTGTTGCTCGAGCAGTAAAAATAGAAGTTGCGTCACCCGCTTGTCGCTTGCATTTCGCTCGAGCTAGACACCGTCCCTCGCCTGTCGTTGAGCTCTCGCTCAAGCGACGGCGTTTTCCGAAAAAACCTAATTCGCATTTTTCAATCCGGCCCATACTACCTAAAATCTCTTTACTATATATATGGGCGCCACTCATACGAAAACTAGAGGTTGAAGGGTAAATAACACAAAACTTCCCTACTTTTCAATGTTATTGTGCAAAACGTCCATACCTTTCATTTTTTGACATTTTCACCCCTACCTTCCACATTTCATTGTACAAAAGATCATTTTCAACCATTTTTCCAATAAAATGATGATTTTACCCTTCTATTTAAATGAAACAAAAAGAAAAGAAAAAAAAAACTAAATGCAATCATAGTCCAAGATTTTTAAAAAAATGCAAATGAGTCCAAGATTTATGAAAATATTAAAAATAACAAAAAAAATTAACCAAAGGCTGAAAATTTCCAAAAGGTGGATCCTATTGGTTAGCTGGAAAATTACCCTTAGATGATGTAAACGCTTTGAGGAGAGGAGGAAGAGTGAGAGCAAGAGCGTCATCTGACTGGGTAGTAACGAAGACCTCACTGGAAGAACAACCTGAGAATCCTTGGATTGGAAATGTTCAACAAGAATGGACAGAGTATTTAAAGCCTTAGAAATCAACAGAAGAACCTCAGAAGATAAGTTGTCCTTGATAACCTCTTCGTGAACCTTCAAAAAGTACATATTCTATTCAGGATAAAGCTCCTAATAATATCAAGAACCCTGTTACCCCTTTCTTGCATGGCTTCCTCAACAAGCTTTGCCACTCGAACACTTCAATGAAGCTAGACTCTGCAATAGCCAGCTTTGTCTCACTACTTTACAGTTGGCTGCGAGGTAAAACCATTTGATTCCTAGCACCTTCAATATCCTTGATGGTAACATAACGCTCCATTTTCACCAATTGAAGCTCCTCCCTAAGTCCTGCAACATCACGGTCAAACCTCTGAATATAGGCCGTGTGGTTCAACTTAGCCTACTTCAGGTCTTAGAAGACTTGCCTAATGTTAGTTAACAGCGTAGCAAAGACTTTAACACGTTTGCTAAGTTCCTATAACTTAGCCTTATCCTTCTCTGTGTACTCCAACTTCCTTTGAAGAGTAGTACATCTCTTCTCTATGGATTGCAATTTCTTATCCAATTTATCAGCATGCAAAACACAAACTTCATACTCGACCTCCTGATCATGATGTAAGACAGCAGCTCGCATGAGATGAGCATCGATCATTTTTCTCCTTTGCACGGAGGTTAGCTCCTCCATCAATTTCATCTAGGTCTGGTTAATATAAGTAAGGAAATATTTTTTAGTCCGAGAAAGAAAAGGAGGAAGCGCAGCTAGAATTCCTAAATCTAACTCTTAATTTAATTTCTCCTAGGTCCGGTTAAAATAGAGATTTGGAATCTGGAGTAAATCCCCTAGGAGATTAACCCGTGAAAAAATACTTTAAGTCTCCCTGGAGACTTTGAAAGTTGAATCGTTAGGTGGGATGGTGGAAAAGTCCTCGGCGTTTTGGTGCGAAAGAAGGGTTAGCATTGAAATCAAACCACACTGTGAAAGGAAAAAAGTTATAAACTATTCAAAAACAAAGCTAGAAATTAGGAGGTGAAAAGCCTAGTACATAACTCACCCTTGGTAGTTTGTATGCCAACGTTGTAAAAGTTTGGATTGGAAGGATAGAGAAATCTTTCAACTTCACAAGCCTCAGAACTTAAGCTGAGAACATGTGCAATAAAACACGAAGATCGCTAAGAGCTCTACCGCGAAGAGGGCCTATTGTTTACTTCATACACATATCAAAAGTAAGATAATATCGAACTTAAAACAAAGAATAAGCGAAGATTCAATATTTACTACATTCACCATAAATAGCAAGGCATTTCAACAGAAGGGTTGAGTCATTGGGTCAGAGCCCTCAATTGCCTCGAACAAAGAAACCTTCCAGTTTTGCACTTTATTATGAGTAACAACAAATTTTGGGCATGAGTTAGGAAAACGAAGGGAAAGGTAGTAATGTTTTATTCCTTGCTTTCTTGAAATAGATTGGCATACATCCGAAGAAAACTCCCCCTCTGAGCCCGCAAAGCTTCACAACTAGAATGACCCAACCATATGGGGTCATCTATTAGGAGTAAGTCCGGTAAGGGCAATGTTAAATTTAAAGGGAGTTTCGCGAAAAAGATGACGGAAGGGCACTCTAAGTTCCTTGTCCATCGAATGTTTATAAATGGGTATACAATCGCGAGGAAGAGGTCTATGGTTTTGAACTACTGAGGACTTAATAACTCTATTTCATCAGGGACATTTAATTGACTTCGAATTTTATCTAAATTCCTCTTAGTAAGACTAGTAAAAATCTCCGAAGCTTCAAGCACCTTCCCACCATCCTGACTAAGATTGTTTGGTTCACCCGAAGGTTCACATACCTCAACCCTAGGTCGATAACAACTCTCACTGCCTAAGAAATTCTAGGTTAACAAAAGAACTAGAATCAATAATCACAGAATGAGGTAACACCCTTAGTACGCAGAACTTCTACGAAAGAAGATGAGGCACCGAAAAGGGTCATTCTTTAGTCAGAACTTTCAAGATAAAAGATAAAAAAAAATAAGGCAAGATACATAATCACCAACATATATATATATATATATATAGCACAGCAAGCAAGAGCAACAAAAAAGAAGAAAAGAAGAAACCCACAGAAAGAATGACTTATTTATAGGTTCTGACGAAAAGCCTACGCCATCAAATTATGTCAATGATTCAAAATAAATGGATGAGATCAGGTGTAGTCGATAAGCACATTAAATGTGCACAGAGCACTTACCTAGAAACGTGCAAATAGGCCCATCAATGCACGCAAAAAATTGTTGTAATCATAGAACGTCATCTCAATGTAGCACACATCAGCAACAACAAACAAAGAAAAATATGCTTGCGTAGTGCCACTTATAAGTTCGCAGCTCAAGAACAAGCAAGTTACAAATTTAAAATAAATAATAAAATCGAACTTCGGGGATTATTCGTTGAACCAAGAAAATAACCTGCGAGCCTGTCTCCCTTTAGGCAAAGTCTAAAAGAGCGTGAACATAGCTAAAACATAGAAAGCTCACAAAAGAAAAAGTGCAAACCATCCTCTTCTATGGCAGCAAAAGCCGTTACTAAAATATATTTGAGTGAGTATGAAAAGTATGACTTCAACCAATGAATAATACATGACTGCATAACAAAATCAGTTATTTCGTAAACCACTAAGCGACTGAGACTTGTTATTTCCTAAAATCATCCCAATTGCCCCAAAGCCTCCAAGGAAATATATAAATACTCGCCCAAGGGGGATGAAGACATACAAATTCAAATATCTCACTCCTAAATAACCATTTCTCCTCTTGCTCTTATTTGAGCATCAAAATTGGGGAGTATAGGAGGAGAGAATCTTGGTTAGGTGAGAAGAATTTATTGATTATAATTTTGTAGTCAGCAGATTTAATGATGATGGTCAGGACAATAGATCTTGTTTCGGTTCTTGATTTAGAAATGTTACAATGCATCTGTTTTGATAAATTTTCTCATTTTGTATTGACAGCGGTGGTGGTTATCGATGGGGGCAGGGATGACAACTTAACATTATACATTACAATTAGTGGTGATAACAGTGATGGTGGTGTAACATTAGATATCACAATGAAATATTAATAATGAGAAATGGTATTTTAGGGAAAAAAAGGATTGTACAGGATATTTTAAAATAGTATGAATCAATTAACTTGAGAAGACATAGAACGTATGAGGTTATTATATGTAAGATCACAAAGTCAGTTGTTCAAACGTACGTACTCCGTCGAACTTGTTATTAACAAACCGCACCACCGCTATAGGAATCTGCAATTAGGGACGTTGATCAATCCTGTGAAGAATGAACTCTTGAGGTTCCGACTATGCTTCTTAAAAAAGAAATACCATAGATTTGGGAAAAGTCTCGAAGCACTTGCTAGGCATGCAGACAACGAGAACACATAAATGTAAGGAATCACTTGAGAATGGAGGAAAATTATATAATGAGCCTCAAAATGCAACGCCCATTTTTTTGAAGACAAATAAAAGGGAAGAAGCAATTATAACAAACGAAATTGAAACAGGGAGAAGAAGGGAAGAATCACCCTACTTCAGGTTTCAATAAACAATAAGTGGTAGAATATGTTTCAAAATTATTCCATAAGTGGAAAAGTAATAAATGACGAGTAAAGTATCATCGAAGGAGGATTGATTATTGATCCTATTTTAATCAAAACTGATTCTAACAGAACATATAAATTTAAGATTATGATTTTGAATTTTATTTTCTCCTAATTAACAACTAAACTAAGCAATTTAAAACTGTATGTAAACCTTAGAATGAAATTCAATCAAGCAAAGAACTAGAACCATTGTTATCCTATTCTAACCCTCAATGTCAATCGTTGCCTAAGTTGAAAATCGATTATGACATTTTCTCAAGGTCAATTAATTCTATAGTTATATGTAAACCTAATTATCTCTTAGTTAGTTACAAACACATAACTATGTATTAAATCACGATTTCATAAAGCATATTATTATTATTATTATAGAACCCTATGTTATTTATTACCATGTGCTATTCTAAATCGAACCTATCTGAAACAATATAAATATCACAAACATGTTTTATTGGTGATGAAGCTTCTAAACGGAGCCAGGTGTTGCTCACTTTGCGATTAGGTGCCAAAAATTGCACATCGACTCCAACTTTCAGCATCAATCCATTTTGGTCCTTCAATTTTTCAACTTGACCATCAAAATTCAGAACTCGTGAGATTTTATCCATCAACCTCTCATTTCATCAGTTTTGACCTCAAACTTGACAGTTGTTCACTTTCGTCCCAAATTTTGCAAAATCTTCCAATTGGCTTTTCAATGCATCCAATCAAATTCTTACACTTCTTGAAAATCATGCAATTCAATCATTTTGTCCAAACAAAGTGTCAAATCTCTTCATTTTGATTGATTCATTTCCACTTTGGGGATCTTACCTAGTAAAATAAAATATACAGTAATATGAGTAGAGTAAACCTAAAAGCATAGATAATTTGTAAAGTAATCACATGGATGGAGCTAGAATCAGTTAAGAAAGAAAAAGATATCACGTGTCCCAATGGTTAGCCTGTCAATGAATTATTAAGCGTGTATGATAGCCTATTGGAGAAGACATAATAAACATGATGACTGAAAAGGTTTAGGATAAAAGTATGAACATCAATGTAACCTTCAAAGAAAAATTAATGAATAAGTAAATCTGATGACAACACTTAAAAATGCAGTCGCGACTAGTTACCAACCCCATTAAATGAGTATCTTTAGTAGGAATGTCGGGTCCTTGGTAATAGGCAAATCTAATGGCTTGATGATGTAAATAATGAGGGTAGGAGCCCATGTTTGAGACCTATTATTTTGTAGACAAATGAGTGGAATGTCAATATCATGGGATATTCTAAGCCCATGTTTGAGACTTTTTTTTTTTTTTTGTAAAAATAGATTTTATATTAGTGATTTCTTGATAATGTGTGATTAAAAATAGAGAAATTTTTTATGTTTACCTATAAAAAAATTTATTGAAAGAGTGTGTGGTTGAAAATATATTTGAAAAAACTTATTTTTTAAAGAATGGGTCTCAAACAGAGGCTAAATTCCACATGGACACTAGAGTTTCATTTAAGGGTTTGATTCATGGTGGTGTGAAGGAACTTGTGTAGGGGTGGACAATGGGTCGGGTCGGATCGAATCGGATTTGACCCAAAATCGTCCCGACCCGATATTTCCGATTTTTGACTTTTTCATAAATCGACCCGACCCGACTTCTATCATAAACCGACCAGAACCGAATCGGTTCAAGTCGGGTCCCTTTTTCTCCATTGCATTAAACCCCAAAACTTCCAAATTTTCGAATTTGCTGTGATTAGGGGGCGGATAGAGAGGAAATGAAGGAATGGAGGAAAAGAGAGGTTTCATCTTGTGACGAAATTGGCTGTGATTAGGGGGGCTTAGACTTGGCAGTCCTGATGGCGGTGGAGAATAGGAGAACTGGCTTCTCGAAGGCGGCTGAGTGCCTAGCGTCTCATTGGGTGTGGGAAGAGGATGGATTGGCATTCGGGGCTACAAATGAAGTAGCCTTAGCACCAGGGACAAGAAACGCTATTATTTTGTTGCTCTTTTTCACCTTCACTTTTGGTTTCACTTTCATCACCACCAAGGAGGCAACAAAGAACTTCAAGACGTTGTGGTAGTGCAACTGCCACCGTCGCCATCGAAGCTCCATTACCTAGGTCAGTCTTTGATGCGCTTTTCCACTATGTGTTTATAAATGACACAGCCTCCGGTCCATGTCATCAGCTGAGCCGAAGAGAATCGTCGTCGTGCTCCGCCTCCCCCTATAATTTCCTTGTTTTCGGTATCACCCACGAGACCATAGGCGAACGATTAATCTAAAACAGTGGCAGCAGAATAATAGGGTTTTGACTGGGTTGGATCGGTTTTGGGCCAAAACAATCAGGCCCACAATTATTTTAAATTTATTTTACCTGACCCAACTAGAATTTATCCCTAAACCGACCTAACCCGACCCGTTTCGGGTCGGGTCGGTTTTCGGGATGTGGTTTTCAAGCCCAGCCCTAAACACAGGTTGGAATTGATCTGCACCTTTGCCACGGTTGCTTACTTCTAGTTATTTTCATGCTGACTTAAATGAGGTTATGTGATAGGGGTCTCTCGCACAAAGACTAGTGATGCCACTCTTCATGTTGAAAAATACGGGCCGTGAGTTGTCCATATGGGATGACCCGATCCACAAGACATTAAAAGGGTTGGAGGGAGTAAGCTTGAACTTGAAATTGAAACCTACAACTCACATAATCTCCCTTAACTCCTATGTTACCTCTATATTATTGTTTAAGACAAAGAGAGGAATAGATATCAAGATAATATGGTGAAAAAATCGGACGACAAATATCACCAAAATTGAAAGACACGTAGAAATTGGTAATGATGCCAATAGAACTAAAATTGTGTATGTCATAGCCTATAGAGTTTCTTGCTGCTCCTAACTATTTGGTAATGATGCCAATAGAATTAGAGCACATACCTCATCATCAAATTTAATTTCAATTGAGACCAAATGATTAACAAATGTATTGAATTTATTGAGATGCTCGAATGTTGGAACACTTTCAACCATCTTTAAATTACATATTTTTTTAACCAGGTATACCTTGTTACAACAGTTGGCTTTTCGTACATAATGGACAATACCTTCATCAAATTCGTCATGCTTTTCTTTATCGCCACATTTTGACCAACATTTTACAACAATGTTAATAGTATAGCACCCATTACTTGACGATTGTGGAATTTCCATTTATCATCCTTCATTCTTTTCGAATTTTCATTCAGAAGTGGATTGTGCATTTTTTTACGGTACAGAAATCATCAATCTGCATCCTCCGAAATGCAAAATGCATACCCTCAAACTTTCAGATCTCTGGTGACTTTCATTTTTCGGCGTCATTAATCAAAACTAAAAGCTCTTTTAATACCAATTGTTGAGAACTAGAAACCCTATTTCTAGATCACCAAGAGAAATAAAATCAAAATAAATAAATAAATAGGCACACAAAACACGCAAGATTTATAGAGGTCCATCTCAACGAGAGACTAAATCCTTATCTTCTCCAGTAGTAATTCACTATTACAAAATAAGTTTGCAAGAGAAAAATCGTACAACCTATTTTCTCAAATGTCTCTCTATTTTTTTATTATAACATAAAACTCTAATGGAGGATCCCTATACATAAGATAAAATAGGACAATCGAAATTACAAGTGTGAAATCCCTAAACTATTTCTAATGAAATTTAGGTTCGTAGGCTCCATCCCTCGTATCCCTTGGAAGGGTGATTCTTGTCCCCTTCCAACCCCCACGATAACCTTACCATAAAGGTTGATTTCAGGGCTGGCCCTGGCCCAAGGCCACTAAGGCAATAGCCTTGGGCCTCAATTTTTTAGGGGCCACAAATAAAAAAAAAAAAATCCAATCCACTCCATTGGGCCAAAAATATTATGTTGCCCTAACAAAAAAAACCCCAGTCCAAAAAGCCCAATAAAAACCCTCAAATACATAGAATTACTCCTTACCATCATCTCGCCTCTCGCCTCTCGGTCTCTTTTCTTCAGTTCATTCTTCTCAGCTTCTTCAAGGAATCAAGTTCAAGTGTCAAGACTTCAACAATCAACAACGTAAACGGAAAACCTCGACCTAACACTCCTTCTTCGACCTCCGTTCTTACTTTATGATTATTAATCAGTTTCAGACTTTGATTTTTTATTTTTGTTTTGTGGGATTTGAGTTTATTTTGATTATTTGATACTTAGTTTTTCTTTTAAGATTATTCTGACATTCACTCATCGATTATTGGCCTTTTTTTTTTCTTCTTCTTCTTCTTCTGGTGAACTAGTGACCAGTCGTGAGTAGGATAAGCAGATTTCTGTGATTGACGGTTAGTGGAATTTGGTAAATGGTAAGTATTGCTTTAGTTTTTAAATATGTTGTCAGTTCATCACTATAATCACATTGTTTTTCAACTATGCGGGTCAAATTTTCCATAATACGATGAAATGGGTGGGTTAGGTGGTGGTAGTGCTAAGAGCTTTGAAAATGTTTAAAAATGGTGTTTGTTCAAAGAAATAAAAGAAAAGTCTACAGATAATCTGTTGATTTGGTAGGTTTAGATCATAATGGGTTATTTTCGAATCACCTTTTCACTTTGTGCACTTAATTCTGTAAAAAAATTGTTGGTAAATTGTGAAAGATAACTGGAAGGATCCGTGTCATTTCTCAAGAATTGGATCCATTTTTGAGATCTTAATGTTTGATGGATTTTGTATTTGCCTGCTCTGTTAAGATTATTTCTTTTCCGTCTGGAATTGGATTCATCATTTAGGAATGAATTTTAGAAGTTCACTATTGTACTTCATTGTACGCAGGAAAGACTTGTAAAGTGGCGGCTGAGTTGTACAAAAACCTTTGAATTTATTTTATTTATTTTTGTAAAATTTGGAAGCTTTAAGAAATAGTACATAATGTTTTTACTATAAAATCCAAAAATTTGGTTATGAATTGCGCATGGTTATGGACTTTATGGCAGATCTCAACTACAAATTAACTTATTTGTTAGAGGTTTTAAGGGAAAAAAAAAACTTAACTGTGGCCTTTAATCCTTTATTGCAATAAATATAAAAGTTATTTGTGTTTGAACTACATTCAAATAGCTTTTCCAAAACTTAACATTGAATTTACAAAAATAAATTTTGTTGACCCGAAAAAATGGACTAATGATGTGACCAGCATATAAGTAGAAATTAACGTCCATGTAAGTTGAATCACAATGTATTATTCAAATCAAATTATATAAAGTCTTCTTTTTAATATAAAAGTATTGTTTATTTAAATATTTAAATTTCGCTACACTTGTGCAAAATGATTATGTTGAAGGGTCTCATAATAATTAATCGCATAGAACCTCTAAATTCTCAAAGACGGCCTTGGTTGATCTGCATATGGACTCTACACAATGGCAATAATTAAGTTCCACAACTTAACATGTGGCATTACAAGAAGGTAGGAGTAAACACAATCCAGTTGAGATATCGACTAGTAATGGAGTACTTAAAACAATCGCTCACTGAGTTTACTTGTAATCTGTCAGAGAAATGGTAAAATTTTTGGAGTCTAAATCGTCCCAGAAAAAATTAAGCTCTTTATATGGAAAGTAGTTGTGAATGATCTTCCTACAAATCAGAACTTGGGGCAATGCCACATTCCTATGTATGTTGAGTGTAATATAGATGTCGAATGGTGAGAGAATATGACAATCACGTTGTAATTTAATGTGAAGTGATGGCAGATTTATGCCAATGGAGCTACTTCGTAGATCTCCCTTAACCACTATGTGCTATAGTGTTGGGGACTTGCTTCTTAGGTGTTGGAAGAATGTCACCCCAGTCCTCATGCATAAATGGAGCAGCTTCTGATACTCCTCTATTTAGCTCGAACGATATAAATTTGTGGGAGTTCACCCAAATGTCTAGGTCCCCAAATATCACACTTATAGAAGCTATGGGTTATCTTAGTAATTTCCAAGAGCTAAAATGTAACGCCTTGAAAATTCAAGGTATCACTTTAAAAAAATTCGATAGTAGGTTAATAACACCTAGAAATGAGGTGGTACCGCCTGATGTACCACGGTAACTACCGAAAATAGGGTAATAGCACCTAGCTTTAAATAGATATCTTGGAATAAAAATTATTATATTTAAACAAATTTTTTAGTATTATGTATTTTATATTATATTCTCATGTGTTATTATTATATTATTTAAATACGTAAAATTTGTTCGGATATGATTTTTAAGAGCTACAAGCATCCGTTTTTTAAAACGATTCAAAACTCATTATAAAGCTCGCGTCATGACTTTGTCAAATATATTTCGAATGAAAAATTTTGACGAGAAATTATTTTACAAAATGCCATTTTCTTATGAAAAAAAAAAGAAGTTAGTGAACTACCCAATGTCACTTGTCAAAGTTTGATCTTGAGATTCACGTGGCCTTTGGGCTTTGCTTGTGAAAGGTTCGAAATTTTCATGGATTTCCAAGATAAAAATTCGGCCTTTATCATGTCCATTTTTTCTTATAGTTGTTGGCATTTTAAACTTATTGTAATACATGGAATACTATTATTACATGCAAGGCAGTTTATTGGTCTTTGTAGAGGCTAAATAAATCTGTCGAGAAATTCAGTTGATCTAGGTCACAATATTTGGATATTAAATAAGTTTGATGCAGTGGAAGCTTATAGGAAAGACAAAAATCTGACAAAAAGAATTTCAGTCAAGAGAAATTCAATAAAATTTTATTTCATTCCAAACTGAGTCTGCC
>CAIGRH010228573.1:0-17895 GCA_903798295.1 Fraxinus nigra | reverse complement strand
TGATTTTTGATTGTACATTCTTCAACTCTTACAGATTTTAATCATTTCGATAGAATACGTAATCTTGGACATATGTACAAGTTTTTGCTTGAACAGAATTTGATGGTTTGGAATTCTGATTAGGATTTTATATTCTTCATCAATTTCACTCAAATCTTGATCCAAACTTTTTCAGGCACCCTATTGTGCCTTTTTATATTCAGATGAAGTTATAAAGTTATAATTGAACCACAAGTTCATAGTTGAATGTCTGCATCCAGGCTATGCAATAAAATTCAGCAGACAATCTAGAAGACGAAGTGAACTTTTTATATGTATTATATCAAATAGAACTTCCGAAAATGGGGACGAGATACAATATTCTGATTAGTTATAGTGTTGCTGGCGAGGGAATTAGGCTAGCCTTTCTGTATCCTCGAGCTAGAAAAATAACAGTAAAATCTACTTGCACTGATTTTTACTAAAATCGTCTGACAAAACTAGTTTACCTAAAAGTCGCTGAAGCCTTTGAGCACCCGGTCCTGGTTTAAGCCTTGTGGGATTTCCAACCTCAGAGCAAGGAGGGTTTCCAGTGCACCAACCACCCGGTGTGAAGCTCCCATTTTCTCGTCCAAGTAATTCTTTATCAATTTTGTCGAGGACAGGAACATTCTGCTTGAATTTACGCGCAAAGGCAGCATCACTTGCAATCATTNGAGGGAATTAGGCTAGCCTTTCTGTATCCTCGAGCTAGAAAAATAACAGTAAAATCTACTTGCACTGATTTTTACTAAAATCGTCTGACAAAACTAGTTTACCTAAAAGTCGCTGAAGCCTTTGAGCACCCGGTCCTGGTTTAAGCCTTGTGGGATTTCCAACCTCAGAGCAAGGAGGGTTTCCAGTGCACCAACCACCCGGTGTGAAGCTCCCATTTTCTCGTCCAAGTAATTCTTTATCAATTTTGTCGAGGACAGGAACATTCTGCTTGAATTTACGCGCAAAGGCAGCATCACTTGCAATCATTTTTTCTGTATCGTTAAGAGAAATGGTACGGGGATGCTGTTGGGGAGGAATATCCCAAGTAATGTAGTGCATGTCATGGTTGACGACTGTTGGGATAAATTCTGGAGCATTGCAGATAACAGTCTGGAAGTAGCCTTCGGGGGAGGACACAAAATTTGTGTAATACATGAGTAGGTTTCTAGGAAGATTATCCCAGCCCCATATGCAGTACTCCACAAATGCACGCGAGAGGACCATCCAAGCTGAACCTGCAAAACACACGTGTAGCAAGAGGAATTCCACAACTCAGCAGATGAGAAAAGTACAATGAAACTGGAAGTCAAGAGAGCAAAAATGCTTGGAAGCAGATCATTTTGTTTGGACAGTAGCTTTTAAATATATACTGTTTCCATAATGCCCGAAACTTTATCCTTAGTAAATTTCAGCTTGAGGTATTTACTTCATTAAGTTTTACAGAAAACTCATTTTTAAATGGCAACCAAGATCAATTTTCATCAGTAATGCCGATAACCTTTAGTCTGCTAGTTTCCCTACCAAAGACCGAGTAATGAAGCGAAAAAAATCTGTTGGGAGACCAGGCACCATATACAAGATTATGAGCCCGTCAAATGAAAATCCCAGAAGATGGTACTGGCAAATATATTGCTGAAATCAACATATTGAACAAGTATTTTAAATGAAAATTAAATGTATGAACTGACCAGTATACAAATTGAATGCTGTTGGCAAATTTCTCCGAGGTCTGACCATAAAGATATCAGACTTGTTTTTCTGGTAGAGCCCGGGGTCTACAATCAATGGCATCGCCCTTTTGCCTCTACATTACAATCAAATATATGATAAGATTTTCCTTCTTTCTTTTTTCTGTAATTATCGCATTCTGCACAGGGAACTTACGCTTTCCATCCTAAACGGCTTGTATGCTCAATAAAATTTAATTCTCGTTTTAAATTGGAAAATGTGTGAAGAAGATCTGCAAGAAGAAACTATGTAGTTCAAAAATATGTACATATAAATCTGGAACAAATAATTGTGATATTTTGGCCACAAGATGTAATTAAATAGAATGCACAAACTTCTTGCAGTAAGAAGACCAAAAAATTGAAGACAAACTCACCATCTTGAGTAACCAAGGGATAATCTGATGCACTGAGATTAATAAACCAATCCCAGTCATTATGTCTTTTGAGAAGAATGGCACATGCATGAAGAGTATTAGAAACCATGGTTGGCCCTCTGTAAGTAACCATATTTGCTTTGGTATTCATGTACACATTTCCAACCTTTGAGAAAACGGGATCCTTTTCCACTCGGGATGCAAGCTCTAATCTGTCCTCTGGTGGTGACTCAAGATCTAGATGAACAACATAATAATTCTGTGGATGATACAATGCCTGAAGTGTCCTCCAAAGCTTCTCCAGATCACCTTTGGACCCGGAAATCAAATAAGCAAATTTTGGAACAGAAGGCCCGGCAGGAGGTGGTGGGGCTTGCTTAATCTTTGTTTCAACAAAATAAGGGCTGCTTTGATTGGTCATAACACGAGATGGGAATAACGGAAAGATTGAATTGATCGTGTGCAATGATGATACAAGCCCCATATTGAATGAGGTTGCAAAAAGTAAAACACATACTAATGAAGTTATGACAAGAGGGAATACCCATTTCTTCTCTACGATCAAGTACCCCATTGCTAAACCTTGTGATCATTAGTTCCACCAAGAAATTATAATCAAAGTTAAACTGCTCTGTGTTCTCATCAATTCAACAAGTCACGCATGACAGTATGGGGGCAATAATTAATGGAGGTGCTCTTGGTTCCTACTCTGGCACAAAATTTTCAAACGAAGATCAACAACGTGTTAAATCAAACTTCGTGAATCTCATTCTGGAGTCATAAACATAGTTATTAAATTAAAAAACTCGTAACAACATATTAAATTAATATTACCACATCCTGCGCAGTAATCAGAGTCCCAAAACAACTTATAGTTTAATATTTATGCGCGTGGCTGTAGTGTAGGTGTAAATAATTAGGCAGAGAAGCCAACAACAAATTTTTGGGATTCAAAAAATTGAGTAAACAATTGGATGAATTTTCGGTCACAATTGAGCTAAATTCTAATGTGAAACAAAATAGCACATATATTTGAAATTTATTATCAAATAGAAAAACTACCAAGAACTTAATTCACAATAAATACAAGAAAATCCCTTTTTCGAAAAATAAAAAATAAAAATCAAAGCTTCAATGAGTGGACCAATAATTCAAACATCAAGTGGACAAAATTTTCAGTAATTGGAAGAATATCATGAAGCTTGGTGTATTCACTGCACTGGTCAGCACAAGTAAATGTAAAAACATATCAAAACATAAATTACACAAACACCCATATATTCACGCGAGTATATTATAAAGAAAACGAACCTATATCGTGTCGTTTATTACGTCGGTGTGAAGAAACTGTCTCTATAGAGAGAATATAATATGCATACCAATAGAGACAAATCTCAGAGAGAGAGAGAGAGAGCTGTGTGAGTGAGAGAAAATGGTAAACTGTGATGGATTTTTGGTGGAAGTTTTGTTTATTAGATTATTGAAATTTCAAAATTCTCTACAATACAATCAGTGAAAGATGCTTGCAATTTATTTATCATTTATGGTGGATGTGAGTTGTATTTGCTGCTATATGGAGGAAATTTTGTAGGGTAATTTCAGTTTTAATTTCACCAAACATTGAAAATGTGCTTGGTTTAATATTTCTGAAAATACATTTTTTAAAATAATGTCCGTAAAACTCAAAACACACTTTTGACGCGTTTTCTGATTTCCTGTTTTGAGAAATATTTTTTTCAAAATAACAAACCAGACCCTCAAAATAGAAAATTAAGAATGATCTCAAAACTAAAAAATAAAATCAAATCAAATGGACCCTTATTTTCTTACAAGTTAATATTTTAAGGATTAAAATGTACACCAAATTTGACAACCCCTGAGAAGAGGTGGAGTGCCCAATTGTGAGGGGGATGTATAAAAAGCTTTACCCACATTTTAAATATTACCCTATTTTAGAGCACCTTTTAGTACAACTATCTTATTATAATTTCTTTTCTTGTGGTCAAAGTTACAACTTAAGAGTTCCTATTGTGTGACAAGCGATGCAATGCCCGAGAATAATTTCACGATTATATGGCTTGTCTGCAATTACTAGCGATTATAGCTTTATACAAATGAGTTTTGTATCGACCCTTTTGCCCTATCCATCGTAGCATCTCTGCATTTTGAGCCTCGACCTCTTTCTCCCTTGTTGCCTACCTTTTTTTTTTGGGTGTTAATCCCTTCGCTTGAGCTTTGGAGAATCATTGCATCTTAGCATCATTCAAGTGTTAATCACGTTATAGTCCCCTCACATAGAACTTTGTTACTTGATAGCTATTTGAAACTTGAGATACATATAGCAAAATAGACATCGAAACGGTCTTATTATGATATGTTTATTAAGTAAATTTGACATAGATAAAGTACTAAAATAAATTTAAAATAACATTATCTTGTATATTAATACATCTTTAATTCAAGTACAAATACATCTTTAATTTTCGCCGTGACATTCAGGGCACCAAAATAAAAATAAAAATAAAAATAAAAACTATTAGATATGGGAAGGACTATATATTCCATCCTAGAGTAGTGTTTGGTTTGGTTTGATTATAATATTACTCATTCATGTTAATTTATGTACATTCATATATTATTGATTTAATTGAGAGTTTATAAACGAAATATTTTTAAACCTAGTTAAAATTTAGTTTGGTAACTGAAAATTAAATTAGAATCATTTGAATTTTAATTTTAAAATTCAGATTCGATCCAATCAAATCATTGTACAATGACAAAATGGTAACAAGAGGCAACGTGGCTCAATTAATTGTTGGGATGTGGTGACATTAAATTCAGCCACTGATATAATTGAGCTTACCTACACCATACCTACCAGATTTTAATGCTCATTTAAAGGAAATAATGAAATAACAAAAGATTTATGCAATCTGATAAGCAGAGTAAACCATTACTTTAGGGACATAATGGACCTAACTATTTGAATTAGGGGACCGTCGAGAATAATTTTTATTTTTATTTTCTTTTTCATTTTCATAATAGATAAGAATTTTAGGTTATATATGTTTAGTAATTTATTTTATTTTTAAACATCTCTTGTAACTCAGTTGGTTAGAGTTTTCACATCCAAATTGGAAGCCCTAGTATCAAATCTCTTCAAAACCAATTTATTGTGCAATTTTTACCAAAACTAATGCAACATGGAGGATGTTCGAACCTGTGAGACCTCTTTAAAATTATTGAAAGTTTGATCATCGTGACACTTGTTGAATTTTGACACTAAATATAACAGAATAATATATGTTCAATTTTAGCGATTTTAATGTAATTGGAAATATTCAAACTTGTGTTCTTCCTTTGAATTATACAGAACTTGGCAACTATGTCATTTTATTGAATATTGCTAATATATATGGCAATTATATATGTTTAGTTTTAACAAAATAATTGTTATATTTATTTTTTTAATATTTTATTGCGGTCGACAATTAACGGTCGACGATCGCTCGTGGTCACATAAAATCCTGGATCCGTCATTGTGTGAGGCTAGCTACCATCAACACAGCGCTTCTACAACCACCTTACCCACACCTCACATGCTATTGCTGCTAGACATCAACAAACATTGGAAGACCACCACCATCTCTGAAACCATTAACATCGATTACTATCTCCAGCCGCATACAGAGTTATCATCATTCCATCAGAATTCTGAGGAACCGACTGAAGCAGTTGCAGAGGTTGCTGAACAAGAAAACATGGAGGAAAAAACTGAAACTCTGGTTCCACCAATGAACAAGGATAGGAAAGAAAATACCGTCAGGCATAGAACATGCCCAAAAGGTCCAGATTCACTTCAGAAAGTTACGCCCAAACGTAAAAAGGCGACAAACTATTGGATATGGGCAGCTCCTGCTGCTTTGGTGGTTCTTATACTTCTGGCAGTTGGGTATAACTACCTTCTTTAAAATGCTAAATTAAGTAGTGTATAATGGAAGATGAATCCCATCCTTTTTTATTATAGGTCTATATCAGTAACCACAAGTTATCCAGGTTTTAAGCATTCTACAAACGTGTAAAATTTAATACGTTGGTAGAACCATACATGTTTTCTTTGTTTGGTATATTTCAAATTTTGACTTATCCTAGAATTATTATCGAAATCTTGTTTTACTCCAACTGATATATATGTGTAGCTGTATTATAGTGCATGAAAAGAATGGTCATAATGTGAAATACTGGTGCATGTATTACAGCATTAACTCTGTTATACTTTGAAACCAGATGAGTTTGAGAAGCTAACACAGTATATCACCTAATCATATATATCATAGATACTTTCTAAACTCAATTTCTTTCCTAATATAGTCCCAATATTTTTCCCGTCACAAACTACATTTACACCTTTCAAGTTTGCTCCTTGAATTGTTACCGTACTACCTCAAGCTACACATCATCACTACTAAAACAACAAAATAAACCATCAAATTCAAGAAACTAACATTTTCATGTATAATGATAGTGATAAGAATGTTTAAATACAGAATGAAATTACAAACCAAAACACACAAAATGTTTTGAACAAAAATAAAAATAAAAATTGGAGAGGAGATCCAAAGAAAATGTGTAATGATAGGAATTTGAACCACTCCACAAAATGGCAAATCGGTTCTAATAACCTTTCAAATGCAATTTTGATCCTTAATTTTCACTTTTGGTGCAATTATTTATATCATTATATTATTGACACGTTTAATATACCATCATTCTTATTATATTAATATAGTATAATTATATATTTTTGGAGTTATAAACTAATTCTAAATTATTAAAAGTTATGGTACATTCATAACTAAGGGTATTATTATCAAAAGCAAAAATATACGAGGATTAAACGTTGAAATTATATGTTTCTCATATATTCACACTTTAGTGTAGATAATATAAACTTATTATTGCATATTGGAAGGAAACAAGGATGAGAACCAACTATATAATATCGTGTTGATGAAGAACGTTACTAATACGTCAATAAGTTGGTCGGTGAAGGTGTCGTCATAGTTCTATCATCACGATAATTAATAAATAGAGGAATTTGCACTCCATGTCACTTTTTGGCTTTACATTTTCAAAAAATGTCACTTTTTAAGAACATTTGCAAGAATGTCCGTTTTGGACATTTTTGCCCCTTCAAAGAATTTAAACACACTACAAACCTGTTTGTTATTCATTAAAATTTTCATTTTCATTCTTCTACTCATTTTCAACCACACAATTTTCAATAAAATAATATTTTTCATTATATCGATAACTTTTCTTTGTTTTTCAACCACACATTCTCTACCAATCTACTATTCCAGAATACATTCTTCCAAAATAATGTGGCTCAAACACACCAGTCCTTCATTAAATGAGATTTGACTACAGGAAAATATTGTACAAAAAATTGAAAAACCCACCGTTGTCGACGACCACCATTGATCAGTTCACCGCCAACAAAGACCATAATGAGTTTCCTTTTGCACTTTTTTGCTCTCTTCTCTTTTGATTCTTCACATTCAAGGGTGTTTGCTTTTTTATTGTTTGTATTTTTTTTTTTGTCTTGGATTGGTACAATATGCCTAATTTTTTCGGTTTGTTTTGTCTATTTTTCTAGTTCTAGCAAAATGCGAATCTTAGAGTTTATCTAAGTTTTCTATGAATTTTTTCTTATAACTATGTTTTCACTCTCGTTTCATGTAAATAGTGTCCAGGAGATCCATTATTGGCTCGGTGCTTCAAATTTGGAGTTGTGGTCATTATCCGCAGACATTGATAACCATTCTATTTGGATCGAACAAGTGAGAATCATGCTTTCTTCATTTTTTTTTTGTTTCATTCGGCCAATTTACATTTAAATTATACATCTTTATGTTCGACTATACTAGGTTTGCAAGGGTCTTGATTTTTAATCGACTCATTATTGTGTTCCACTAGGCTTTCGTGTTTGGATTGTTCTTGGTAATTACTGGGCAAATTGAGTTTGAGTTTAACTTTTGAGTTTGTGAAATGAGCCAAGATTGAATTGGGTCATGTTTTAGTCAACTACACACAAATAAGCTTGGCTATTTTACATGTCATAGCATGTATTTGTGTCTTTATATGATTATGTAGGATTATTTGCATGTTGCTTAAGCATTTGATCATTCTATTTTCATAATAGTTAAGTACATGAAAAGTGATATTATTTGAAGCTGAGTATAACAATAATTATGTTTGTCATAACGTGACCCTTCATGTCTTAGAAATCCAATATGAATGTGAAATGTAAATGTGAATCCCGATAGTAATGGAATCATTTGTTGAGTTGAAATGTCGTTCTCGATAGTTAGGCTCTGAAATTCTTGACAGTTGATTCACTAATCTCAACAGTTGGTTCCGTAAGCCAAATTCTATTAAGCTTCTCTTCTACATGTGGTTTTAGGGGTTGAAATGTATGACATATCATCATCTTAGCAACGTTATTATTTCATGAAATGTAAACGTCATGGTTATTGAACCATCCATAGAGATAAACCGTCGTTCTCGATAATTGAGTCACTTAACTTGATAATTGGTTCTAGAAGCCTAAATTTGTTCATCAGCTCATGTACGTGTACCATGAATGAAATGCATGACATATCATCATTTGACATTTTTCTTTCTTCTCGTTTCTTATTCTTGTCGATGAATTTTGGAATTTCTAGTTCTTGAATCAGCGCGCTTGTACACTCACATTTCCCAGCGGAGCAATGTCATGACTTGGGTTCCTTGCCAATTTTACCTGAAGTTCAATTCACGTGTGTTTACTGTTTAGAATGATAAAAACTGAAAAGACAAAGAAGTTATGGTTCAACGTACAAGGCCACCTCACACGTTTTGGATCGTAAGAGTATGCAATAGTATTTTGGCTGTGTTTATTTCATAATGGAAACGTATCGTGATATTATTTTTGTGTAGCTTTTTATTTTAGATTTGATTTACAGTTCCTAGTAGTGATGCGTTTTCTTTAATCTTGGTATAAGCATATTGAGTTGAAAGTTAATATTGAATGTCTTCTCCCAATTTAAATGCAGATGATACGACAACGTTGCATGATACCATGGAGAAAGTACGTTTCCCACTTCCAATGCCATGTTCCAACCTGAAGGTAAGTTCCCAATGAAAGATTCATAATATTGATTTTAGGTAGCCAAGCAGATAATTAGATGTTAGTAAGCTATTATGTTATTATTTGGCATTTTGGATAAGTAATTCGGCCCATACTACTTTTGCATAGGCAATGTTACTGACATACCGGTGTTGGCTACCATACCCTCTGAAGGCAACGATGTAGTTAACACAAAGAGATCGCAATCTACACTCGTTTGCTTTCTTGCAACATCTACCACGACTTTGTACATCAAGGGGGGAGAAAGAGAGTCAAAACTTAGTGCTCAAGAAGTTTGTTAATACTATGGTAAACTTTATTTGGTGGTTGTGTACTAAATTGCAGTAGTAAGGACAATTCTCCATGATTTTGATTATAAACACGCTTTGGTGATTGTATTTATGTGCTTATGAATCTCTGTTGAACTCGACGACCATTGATGTGGGCAAATTTGCATGTCATTGGCTATAATTATTTATTGCGGTTTTGCCATGGATTCATATGGTAACATATGTAATGAATGTTGTGTAACAGCATATCCCTTATGCATCTTATTTGTAGTTAAGTTTTCAACCAATTGTCGAGAATGATACGAACCTTTTGTCGGGATCGACAGTTTAACTTTCGGGATGTGATGGAAATATTTTACTTGTGAACTTAAACACGACTACTGTATTCAAACAATAATAAAACGTCATTTATAAATGATAATATAATTGCAGAATGTATATCGTTAGCATTGTGACATGCAAAAAACAACCATGGACAAGTTAGGAATAAAAATATTTTGTCGATATCGACAGTTGAATTGTCGGAATGTAATGAGATAAGTGTTGCATTTTTTATATCGCAAGTGTACAATATCGTAACAAGTAATATAATAGACATTTGAGTTCGGATATCATTCTCACGAGGACCATACTTTAGACTTAATCTACTTTTCCTAACTCCTATTTGATAAGAGACAAATAAAGAATACTAATAGTTGTAAATAATTTTTTTACTTGTGAACTAACTATACCAAACTAATGGAAAGTATAAAAAGATTGCAAACACCGATTTATAAAAGATTCGAATACGTAATGAATATTAGGACAAAACAAGTTCATCTAATGATCGCCTCAATTCTTAATTCAAGATTCTAACATAATGTAGTGTTCGGTCGAATCATTCTTTTGTATTCAATTTACTGCTCTCGAATTCTCATTGAACCTATTTAACTAATTCAATTACATGTCTCTATGCGAATTATCCTTAGTTAAACGAATTATAATTCTAAGAATTCCTATAATGACTGCTATAATTAGTATAGGTATCTCTACACGTTATACTACTTTATCGAATTTTATTATACAGTCTAAGCTTCAAACTCACATCTCAATTCGTAAGAAACTCAAGTAATCATCAAATTATTGGCCAGATAATTCAAAACATTAAACTCATAACAAAATCAACACATAAAAAAATATGTTACAAAAATTTTTAAATAAAAGAATTAAGGATCACAAAAGACTACATTGTTTGTCCTAATTTAAAGATTAGTTACACATAATGTAAAAAGAAAAACAAATAAATATTTTTTAGTATATTACCGGATTAATTGAATAAAGATATGTAAAAGAATCAACTCTTACATCAAAGTCTTCTTTCGCTCCTAATCTTTACTTTAAACTTGAATCCCGTGATGAATTTCTTATCTATATTTAACTCTTCGATATCTCGTTGCATCTCCCTTTTTTCAATGTGTGGAACCCCATAAAAGTGCCTCTTTTATTCTATTTATATTTCCCTACATAATTTTCCAAAAAATGGAGTCTTTTAGGTGTTTTCAAATGCCTAAATATCATAATCCTAAAACAGACGGCGCATCGCCTAAGCGTTTGGAGGCAACACCTAGGTGCCGCGTTCTTTTCCTGTGCAGCACCTAGACGTTGTATCTTTGAAAAAAATGGCTTCTTTTTGGTAAACGCTACCTGGGGGCCTAACTCGCTGTTCCAAACTATGCGGCTTTTCAGTATTTTTGTCATAAATTTTTCTCCCGATATTCGATTGAAGCGATTCAAAATGCGTTGGAAAGATAATTTAAAGGGATACAATTTTGTTAGAAATAACTCTTTTTCAATTCAAACGTTTACTGGGCCAAAATGAATCTCAATCTCTAACTAAAAATTTGGACATTCTTGTGCGGTTGAAAATTAATTTGTGAAAATATTTTGGCCATATTTTTACTCATTTTGACCTTTAGTTGTATCCATTTGACCTCTAACATTTTCGAATCTTCATCGTGAGTTTCGACACAACTTTTGAGTATTTGTTCTTTAGCCCCCAAATTTTGGATCTTGCCATTTTTCGCTTCTTTCTTTCAATTTCACTTCCATTCATTGAATTTTATTTAATAACACATTATATATTAAATTATGCCATAATTACATTAAAAGAATTACGAAAGGTCAATATTTTAGAGCCTGAATAAGTGTATAAAATACACTTATCAAATAATAATCTGTCTACGTGCGAACTTTGTTATGAAGTTATTGATACACGACCGATGTTTACAAACGATAATGAAACGGTAGTGATAATATAATTTAAAAATGTACAACGCCATCATTCGATCATGCAAAACACAACTTCAACTAGTTTCAGACATCAAGCCTATGTACTTGAGTGGTGTTAAAATGAGGTTGGAACATGTGATCTGGTAACCAAATATACCACATCAAGTGCATTTCCTAATTTGTATGGTAAACTCGTATATGGATCGCTTGTGTCGTGTGTGTGGTTTTGTCTCCTCTCCATTTCCATTCGTCATTCACATGAACAAACTTTCCCACATACGACACAATAAATCTCAAATGATTACTCATATTCGAAAATTTGAGATTGTAATGGTAAGAATTTCGCAAAATTAATATGTTAGCATTTAATAGCAAAAAAGTGTCACATTCGAATAATAAATCCATACAATAG
This sequence comes from Fraxinus nigra, assembly GCA_903798295.1. Taxonomy (NCBI): domain Eukaryota; kingdom Viridiplantae; phylum Streptophyta; class Magnoliopsida; order Lamiales; family Oleaceae; genus Fraxinus; species Fraxinus nigra. Next base: position 5,635 of record CAIGRH010228573.1, on the reverse strand, counting down.
CAAAATGTCAAATCAACAATTGAAATGTCTATCCTGACATTTTCCAAGTGTTGAATTCAACAATATATTCTGAACATTTCGAAGTGTCGAGTTCGACGGTTGAAATGTCTAACCTGACAGTTTCTAAATGTCGAATTCAATAGTTAAACTATCGGAACTGATGAGAAGCTTCATTAAATATGTAATCTTTCACAATATTTTGTAGATGATATTGATATCTTTATTCCAAAAGATTTAGAAAATCAAACAAATCAGTAAATAATAACTTCAAAGAAATATGACCATATTGTATTTAACCTTTCAAAAGTAGTAAGTTATAAGATAAAAATATAAACAATTTGGAATATGTTAACTCTCAAAATGGATGATGAATCAAATAATAATGTTTTCTTCTTAAAAGAATGAAAAAGATAGTTAAAAAATTAGGATTTGTTAATGATAAAAGAAATTGGTTATACTCACTTTTCAAAATTTTTATTTTTTAAATTATTATTATTAAAAAAATTTATATTACCCAATATAATATACATATATCAAATGCTTATTAGTACAAAAATTAAATCACCACTTCATAACATTCAAGCCAAGCATTAATGAGCATTAAATGTTGCTAAAAGTATCACTAAGGGTAAATTGGACATTTCATACAAAAAATGACATTTTTTAGCACAATTAGTAAAAGTGACAAATTTTAATATACTTCTTAAATTTGGTAACATTTATGAAATATACCCAATTAATATAGATAGATATATCAAATTTACAGTTGATGTAGTACATTCGGCCTCATTCGGAAGGGATTAAAATTCAATTAAAATTGAAAATATGGTCATTATTGAGTCTCACTTGTCTAATAAAAGTCAACAATAATAATTAATTTTTTAATTTTAATTTGATTTTAATTCGTACCGAACGGGCCTAATATTTAGATAATTTGAGAGATACTTTTCTGGATATAATATATTCACATAATTCGAGATGAAGACTGCATGAGAAAATTTCAACATTGCTACAATGTCAAGGACTCAAGTACGACATCTAAATAGAAAAATAACACAAATCAATCACTGCATTTGATTGTGTATAAATGTAAATTGCACGAAAAATACTCAACTTAAGTCGTATACAAAATATATCTATCTACCTTCTCTCAGCCAAAACCCAAAAGCATCTTAAATCATAGGTAAAATAGCCGTTCGCACATTAATAATCTTTACTTACCATTCCAAGTTTTAGAAAAAAAGAAATATTTTTTCGACAACTTTTCTTTTAAGCATACCCACAATATCCATACTCACACTTAACTCCTGAAGAACACTTTTTATCACACTTGCCACAGTTTGTAGGGTTGTACAAAACATTGGTGCAAGTTCCATGGCAACAACGCTCTCCTAGTTTACACTTGTGCCCACAAACCCTGCAATTATTTTTGTCGCTTGACACGTTCCGACAGTGCTTCTTGCAGCAATAAAGAAGGCCTTCTCCTTTGCTTGCCGATATCCCATTGCACACATTATTCTTCGTTGGATCACACCTTGTGCCCTTTTTGATATTCGCCAAGAATCGGCTTCTCAATCGCGTGTTCTCAAATGGGGTGTCGAGTACATATTCTTCATCGTCGAACGACAATGCTGTTGGAGAATGTAGGGTTAGAAATAGAGAGAGAGTAAGAGAGAGAAGGGTTGTGAGTTTGAGTGCGGTGGTGGCCATTCTCTCAAGTTCATATGAAGGGATGTCACAAGGCTGCAAATGAAGGGAGTTCTTGGGCTATTTATGTTGTAGTATTCGTAATAAGAAATTCCTTGTTTTAAGGAAAGACACGTTTTTTACTAGACACAAGCCGCCTAATTGATGTCATGTTCGGCAGGGTATTGATTGCTAGATCTCAGCCATTTTATCGGGTCTCACATGCGGCTACACACTAGCATTGCTAGTTGACTCTACATTTTCAACATCTTGCTCGGTAAGTACCAACCTGTTTAACATACCAAACATATTATTCGTGCCCCACTCATTTGTTCTGTATTATTTGTCTTGACTAGTGATGTAAACCTCTTTGCAACTTGACAACCCAAAACTAGAATCATACCTTTATTGGTTAGAATTGCCATTAGGGGTGGACATGGTTCCATTTTGTTTTGTTTTGATATGATTTTATTACTTAGATTTCAAATAATAAATGCAAATTAAAATCTATCATCATATCCATAAGTTAGTAATATATATCTAAAACTTGAATTCGGTTCTTAGTTCTAGAACCAGATCAATCAAATGGTTCTCGATTCTGAAAACAAAAATCATTAATTTTTTTTGTAGAATCGAATCGATCTGCTCATTTTGATTCAATTGTGGTTCAGTTTGATTATTTTGTTCACCCCTAATTGTCACTAAATTAGAGGTGAAAAAGACGGAGGGAAAAAAGAAAGAAAGAGAGAATATCGTTGTAGTTGTTAAGTATTTTGTTACTTTGTATCTATTAATATATTAAGTAGTGAAGTGAATGAATTGGTGAAAGAAATCTTTCGGTCAGCCAACATGAAAGCTGCAACACGACAATTTATTAATAGAATAACTGATAAAGATTTCATGGATTTGCCTCTGATTCGTGGTATCCATAGAATTTCAAGCTCCAGGAATTCAGGAAACTCAATATTAATTGGAGATATGAATTTGGTAATGAGGATTTTGTGAAGAAGTTTAGGAGTGAAATGGAGAAAACTGAAAGGAATTCTGATAAGTGCATTTTGTGCACTTAATTGTGTCAAATTACTTGAGTTTCATGTCTTCACATTATTAATTTATACTTAACTTGTGTTACTTTTCTTTTGTTTTTGGTTAGGGATCCTATTTGAAGAACATGGAGAAGAAAGAATGACAAATTGGCTATCGGATGGCAAATTTTAGGATCAAATTCCACAACGTGAGGAATTGAAGGACTTGAATTGTAATAATAGAAGGATATTCATTACACAATTAATTTCGTTCAATGATTGAATTGCACTATTGTAAATGAAGTGGGCCTTGCAAGGAAATTTACACTTGGCTGGAATTTGTAATTGGACTAAGCCCATGGATGACTTGGATTGGAATTAGTGGAAATTACACACTTCCCTACTTTTCAAGATCCATTTTCCAAAATCAAATTTCAAGTTTTAATTTTCAAAAATCAAATATTTTTGAATAGATACATATTACAATTATATAATTAAATATTAATTATAAAATTTTCATCCCAATTAATTTCATCTAAAAACAAACCCTAAATTCATTTATCTCTCTCTATCGTTGCCAATTTCTCTCCTGTCCTCTGTCTTTTCTCGTTCTCCTCATCTGTGACCCATTCATCTCCGGCAACCGGTGACCTATTCATCTCCAGCAATCGACGACGAAGAAGACATCGTTGAGAACGGAGATGCTACAATCCCAAATATTTTCTCAGTACCACCTAAGGCCCCAACCCTTAACATTGCAAGCACTTATGCGCCGCCCACTTCCATCCCTACAAACTCATTCCCAGGAACCCTAAATCGTTTTGTGCGGTACCTTTCTTCCTTCTTTGACCCTATCAATTGTGATGGCAACTAGATTGCAATTTGAGAACAATTGTGAAGTGGGAGTTTTTTCCAAGTTAAACAATGCATATTGTTTGGTCGCAATTGGGGGTTCTGAGAGCTTTTACAGTACCTTTGAGGCTGAGTTGGCAGATGTTATTCCGGTGGTCAAACCCTCAATCGAAGGCACAACAACCTCCACCGCCACCTTTCGTTTCACACTGATAAACCTCAAAGCGGCGTTGCTTTGAGCGCTAGTGGTTCGACTGCGACGGTCCGCTTTGAGTGCTAGCGATTCGTTTCTCCCCCTCATCTCTCCTTCACGCACTAACACCCAAGCGCCGTACCTCACGGCGTCGCTTGTGCTTGATTTTTTTTTTGTTTTGATAGTTGGTGGTTTGCCAGGTTGCATGGTGGATTTGTCAGTTGGGATGGGTTGGATGGTGTTTGTGTGGTGGTGGCAGTGGTGGCGATGGTATTTATGTGGTGACGGTTTTGTGGTGATCGATCGGCGGTTTGGGGTGGGTTTTATTGAATTTGGTAGTGGCAGGGGGCGGTTTTGTGGTGGCGATGGTTGCTGGAGGTCACGGTGAGTTGGTGTGGGCGACTGTGGCCGTGGCGATGGCGGTGGTGTGACGATGGTGGGGTGCAGCGGCGTTGGGTTTTGGCTTTTGGGTTGGTTTCTTCCTCAGATCTGCTTCGTTGGATGTTTGGCGGTGCTCCGATCTGTTGTGACCATTAATAAGAAGTTTAAGGCATGTGCAAAAAAGCCTGCACTATGGCCATTTGAAATTAATCTGTGAATATATAAAAAAACATGAGCCATGTGCAAAATATTCTGTGACCATTTGAAATAAACTTGTGACTATTAACAAAAATCTGAGCAATGTGCAAAAATATTCTGTGACATATGCTGTGGTCATTTGAAATAAACCTGTGACTATCAACAAAAACTTGAGCCATATGCAAAAATATTATGTGACCTGTGCTGTGGCCACTAGAAAATAACATGTGATTATGAACAAAATCCTGAGCCATGTGCAATATATTCTGTGACTTGTGCTATGACCATTTGAAAATAACCCGTGACTATTAACAAACAATGCGAGACATGAGCTTTATCATGTTATCAATCATTATAAACAAACAACCATGCGTTATGACTTGTGACTTGGGATGTGACTCGTGACTTAGGCTGTGACCATACAACAGGTAAACTGTGACCATCAATTGCCAGAATTGGAGAGTCACCAGAATAGTCGTCGGTATCGTCGCCGGAGTAGTCGTCGGAATGGAGCAGTCGTCGGAACGATCGTCAGAGCGGTAAGGTTGGTGGAGGTGGGGTGTTATATATATATATGAAAAATACTAGATTTACATCAGTGTGTAGATAAGGGTGTCCCTAATGGACACTCGACGTCCACCTATTGGAGGGAGTGGCATAGCCCAAAATATATATATGTATCTATATGTCAAATATCTGATTTTTGAAATATGAAATATGTTTTCTGATTTTTGAATTGGTGTATAGTAAAAGTAGGATAAATGAATTGGTGGCTGATTTGTAATGGGCCTCAATGATAGAATTTTCTTGGACTATTAGTTATAAATACACAGGCAGGCAGAAACGAAATGTGGAGGGGTTCTTGGGAGCTGAATTAAATTATACGCACGGAACCCTTGCTGCAGGAAGCTAAGAGAAGAGAAAAAGGCACGCAACAGAAATGAAAAAAGTGGGATTTTGGGGCTGAATTAATCCGCACAGAAACCCACGGAAGCAGAGAGGGAAGCTGGGAAGAAAACACGCATAAAATTGAATAAAAGAGAGAGAGACGCGGTCACGACATTGAAGCAGAAAGTGGATGCAGCAGAGATTATATTTTTGCCAAACTTAATCACGTTTGGTCAATTTTTGGTGACTTCGTTCCACTTTTATTTGTTTAATTTTAATATCATTAGGCTAGATTTATTTGTATTGGGAGAACAATGAACTATGTTTTATGATTTTTAATTCTTAGTTTTTACATTTTTGGCAATAAAAACATGCTTTTGGATATTTAAATGGTTTATATGATTTTAATTTC
>CAIGRH010228553.1:0-11933 GCA_903798295.1 Fraxinus nigra | reverse complement strand
ATTTTGAAAAAAATTGATGAAATATGTGGTCGAAAGATTGTGGATTCCATGAAATGCGTGGTTAAAAATTTAAAATTAATTGTTAATTTTGATTTAGAATTTAATTAATTTTTTTAACAATATCAAAATTCAAATAGGACTTAATAAATAACAAAAATCAATAGAAAAACCACTACAAAAGGTAGCAACAAAACAATGAGTAGTGATATTCATTTCAGTGGAATTATAAATACAGTCTAAATAACATTAAATAATATATTAAATGCCACCTAAAATGTGTTTGTAACCACGTTAACTTTAATTTTTTTCCTAACTTTACAGCACTTCATGTGCAGAGAAAAACATATCCCATGAATTGTTGGAACTTGGAACACCTGGAGACAACCTTAACTCCACGTCACGTAATCCCCACATCGAGGCCCACGTTCACCGTTCGCCCATCACCCGCTCGTGAACGTCTCATTTCCCCTCAACCTTTCTGCCACCCTATCAGTTGGTTGATCGAATTGAAATAAATATAAAGTTAAGTGTCCAATATAAAATAAACCTATAAGTTTACTGACCTACAGTGTGATTTTTTTGAATACTATAATCCCTGCCCGGACTGCGCGATCTGCCCGGACTGCCCCTCAAACCCAAAGTACCCAAGTGCACCTTTCCCTTTTCCCGTCTCGACCCCTCGCGACAATCTCAATCTCTTTCTATAAATCGCGCCTTGTCTCTACACCCCCACGTAATTTTCTCTCCATCTACAAAATCCTCGCTTGTTTTTTCTGTCCAAATCGGAGGATTTTAAAGGTATCTGCTCTCTCTTTCTTTTTGTTTCTTTATGAATATACGTTGCGTATAAACATGCGTGTGATTTGTCTTGTCTGGGGTTTTCTTTGAAATTCTTTAATTGGAGTGGTTTGGTTTTTGGATCTGAAATTTCGAGATGGATTTTGATAGGTTTTGATCAGAGAATCGAAGCTATAGAAATGAAAATAAGCAGTGACAATTAGGGTTCCGACGTAATTCTTGGCTACCCAGGATTTTCGAGGCTTGAATTGGACGAGTCCAGGGGTTTTCAGAATTATTATTACAGAACTCTGTTTTCAATTTACTAGCGAATTGGAGGACTTCAGGGTTTTTCAGAACGCCAATTGAATTATTCGCTTGCGATACTGGGTAATCGAGAAGATTTAATGGAGTTGAGATATTATTGAGTAAAATAATTAGGGATTAAGATGAAGGTGTGGGTTTAAGCGGGGATTGGAGTGATTTGATGTTTGAAGTTGGGGAATTGGGTAGTGCGAAATTTGGGGAAAATGCAAAAAAACAATCTTTATTATGCATGGGAGGGTTCAGCGGGAAGGCGAGAGCACTAGGAGCCTACAGAGGAGTATTAGTCAGCACATGCGGTCGGTCCCACCACTGGCTACGAGCAACAGAACTATAGCTGCCGCTGGTGATCATTCCTCAGTCACTTCTTCTACCAGCACCATAACCTCCACGACCAGTGATTCATTTCTCAAGGTAATTTCTTGTTGGATTTTCTATGTTTTTTTTGTTTAGATTTTGTATGTCATCGATTTCTTCTCTGTAGCAAAATTGAGTTATTCTTTGTTTTTGGTGATTGTGTGGGAGGTACGTGACTAGTATAGAAAAGAAAATTATGCACTTGGATGATTGATATTTTTGTTTCACTCCGCATTTCTCTTACACAAATGGGAGGTGGAAGTCAGGTGAAGGATATTAAGTTTCCATCGGCCAGCATGTATAGGTGGTAGATTCCGCAGTACTGTGGATTCCTTTTATGAGCAGTTGTTTTGTTAATGCCATTGGTGTGTTCCAGGACTCGACAGATTTTGTGCTTCTTCCTGTAGTAGAAGGTGGTTTCAAACTTTCGGATTAGGCGATGGTACATCTGGTTCTTATGACTTTGAAGCTAAAGAACGTGATGAAGAGTAAAGTGGTGTTTTAGTACCTTGTGCTCATCTCTTCTTACTATAAAGAATGATGTACTCATAGATACTTGAAGGATATATAATTAATGTTTATAATCAAGCTTTTCTTCCACTAAATTCCCTCGCACTAGCTGTCCCTCTTTAGTGAAGTTCTGGATTCTCTATCTTTCTGTTGCGTTTCTATAATTGAATGCACAGTGATTGATAGGCAAGATGTTCTAAGAGGAATTTTACTCTCCTCACTGATATCAAGTGCGAAGAAATTATTTTGTTTCTGGTATCTCTATCTTGTCCGATGCGCTAATACATTCAAAATATAAATGAGAAAAAGGTTCATCTAATGCCGTTCAATTATAAGCCAGCAGTAGCTGGTATTCAAAATTTTCATGTAATGGCGATTGTATTTTTCTGCATAGATAAATTGTTTTTTGCTAAACTTTACTCACAAATGAGATATTAGATTACCGAGAGCATATATGGTCTCACTTCCATATGTGGTGAATAAGAAATGTTTTGTGTTATATACTGCAGATAATATACTATTGAATCTTTAACTTGCTATTGAAATATGCCATGTCTTACCAATTTGACGTATAGTTAAAAAACTCATGGGCGTACTAAGGGTTCTGGAGGCTAAGTAAGCACATTGTATGCCGAAGTCACTTCTCAAGTAATTGCACTATTCATCATTTAACTTGCAAGTGCATGAATCATGTTTACTTCATTGAGGAGGTAAGGAACTAACGGGATATGTTAACAAGGTCCTCTTGCATATCAATCGACCTCTTCTGTTTTTGGACTTCATTCGTTGATTTTGGAAGCATGCGCTAATAGGTTACCTAATTTGATGCATTATGCATATTAAAGCGTGCCTTAATTGATGACTCTCAATTCAATATGATTGTGAATTGTGAACATGAGACGCTTTCTTATATGATGGAAACGCATCAAAAAATGACCTTGGCATTACGTGAAAAAGAATATGAATTGTAATCTTTGGGGACATTAGTATCTAGACAAATCATGTGTAAAATTTTGAGAAAATACAATTTGTCTTGATGAGGTAAGCATTAAAAGGGGGCATTGGAATCTATGGCTTATATGAAGTTAAGCCCCTAGTAGATAATAATGTGGGTAAGACACAGTAAAAAAACCCATTGTATTTGTAGATATTCAGAGATGAAATCTGATGATTTTATTTGAATAGAAAACAGGCCATAATATAGGGGAAAAGTAAACAAACAACCTACACCAAATCTGGAATCCTAGTCCGTACAAATCAGACATTGGAAACCAAATAAAAGATGTCAATATATTCTCCTAAATCTCATCCTGCTAATCTGGAAATAAAATAAGAAACTTTTACGAATAATAAAGATAAAAAATCCTTAAGGTTCGGGATCTTCAACATTATTGTTTTAACTTTGGTCACTGAACTTTTTTCTTCAAACAAGTTACTGAATTTCAAATTGTTTTTGTCTTGGTGCTTCATATAATTCCATTTATCGAATGTAATGGAACGGTTACTTGAATGACAGAATTGGTCGTGGCTAAACAATTGTATAAAATTTCTTTTTTCCTTTCTAGATTGCCAAAAATGCTTATTTTCTCAAAGCATTTTGCTTGTAAATGTCAAGGAGCTTGAATAAGAATCCGAAGATCGTCGAAGATTNTAAAAAATCCTTAAGGTTCGGGATCTTCAACATTATTGTTTTAACTTTGGTCACTGAACTTTTTTCTTCAAACAAGTTACTGAATTTCAAATTGTTTTTGTCTTGGTGCTTCATATAATTCCATTTATCGAATGTAATGGAACGGTTACTTGAATGACAGAATTGGTCGTGGCTAAACAATTGTATAAAATTTCTTTTTTCCTTTCTAGATTGCCAAAAATGCTTATTTTCTCAAAGCATTTTGCTTGTAAATGTCAAGGAGCTTGAATAAGAATCCGAAGATCGTCGAAGATTGAATAAGATTCCGAAAATCGTCGAAGATTATGATTATATTTTGGAATCTTATTCAAGCTTCTTGACAGTAAATTAGGTTTTTTTTAGAACAGTAAATGCTTTTGTCAATCTTGATGATAAACATTTAATCCAGAAACTTCATCATTTCTGTCATACAAGTCAGCAATTCCAGTACTTTCAGAAGACAGGTAGACAAGTGCCAAAATTGATGCAAAAACGTAAGTGCATTGTCTAATGTAAAAGGAGTTCGGTGACCAAAGTGAGATAAAAACTTTAAAGTGTGTCGCAAATAATGATGTCTTTGTCAAATGGAAGTCGTGGAACGTGTACTGAGAGAAATGAGATCAGTTCTATTAGGCCAGTGACTCGTTACTATGAGTAATTACTCATCTATGCTAATTTGAATGAGATCTTATTCCGGGTTGTATCGTATGGTGTGTGTGGAGAGAAAGAAACATATGGCATTTTGAAGATCAAACATGGACAACAGAGCAGATTAGAGAATCGTTTTATTTGACTTTGTATACTTGACTTAATGCTACAACTACTAGGCATATAGACGGGTTGCCCAATTTCATGTTGTTACTTTCTGATTTAAATTGATAATACACTTCCTATGTATTATGCATTCATTAATAAAATATTTGATTACCTTTCAAAAAAAAAAAAAGTTCAATTATTTTCTTTTCTTTTAGAGAGGTGTACAAGGGAATGAAACGAGGATGCATGTGTTGTATTCTTGATGTGAATCGTGTGGACTTCTCCATTTTCGTTCATTTGCATATCAAAATGCTTGACGGCATTCACAGTCAGTAATTTATAATGGCATCTAGTCGTCAGAATACTTTCTTTGCTTGCAGAATCGCTTCAATTGCCAATTACAGATGATGTTTTTGCTGGCACGTTCAGTAGATGCATAATACTGATAAGTGTCAATATCTGTGGTGTTTATTTTGTCACTAAGCTTTTATGTTATTCATATGTCGTGATGAACATTTTAATTATTTCTGTTGTAAACTCTTTGCCTCTGTTTTTTCCTTTATGTAGGACGGCCGAAAAATTAGCATAGGTGATTGTGCTCTTTTCAAGCCACCTCAAGATTCTCCACCTTTCATTGGAATAATTCGCTCGTTGGCAGTGAGTAAAGAGAAGAAGTTACTGTTAGGTGTGAATTGGCTTTATCGACCAGCTGAGCTGAAGCTTGGCAGGGGCATTCAGCTGGACGCCGCACCAAACGAAATTTTTTATTCTTTTCACAAGGATGAAATTCCTGCTGCATCGCTTCTCCATCCATGCAAAGTTTCTTTTCTTCCAAAAGGTGTTGAACTTCCTGCAGGGATATCCTCATTTATTTGCCGGCGGGTGTACGACATTGAGAATAATTGCCTTTGGTGGCTGAACGATCAAGATTACATTAACGTTAGTTGCTATGTGTTGTCAGTCTATATTCTCTTTGTATACTAGCTGTATTTATTTATTTTTTCTAATTGTGTACACTCACAGTTTAAAAGGTTTGGGGTTGGTAGATGTATGTGTACCTTGTCTTTTCTTTTTCCTGCATTTTCTACGGGTGCTATTCTTTGCTCTATATTTCCTCCATTGATTCAGGCTTTCTATTCTTGTAGGAGCGACAACAAGAAGTAGATAAACTTTTACATAAAACACAAACAGAAATGCATACAACTATGCAGTCTGGTAGTCCTTCTCCAAAACCAGTAAATAGTCCGTCGTCAACCTTGCAATCAAAATCAGGTCCTGATAATGGACAAATCGGTGCAACTTCTTTTTCTCCTCAAGTTAAGGGAAAGAAGAGGGAGAGAGGAGATCAGGGTGTTGATCCTATCAAAAAGGAACGTTCTTCAAAAACTGATGATGGCGATTCTGGTATTTTGAGAGCTGAAAATAGTTTGAAATCAGATATAATGAAAATAACTGGAAGAGGAGGCCTCACAGATTTGGAGGGTGTTGAGAAGTTTGTCCAACTTATGCAACCAGAGAGAATGGAAAGGAAAATGGATTTGATTAGTCGCTCGTTGCTTGCAGGTGTGTTGGTTGCCACTGATAAATTTGATTGCCTTAATCAATTTGTGCAGCTCAGGGGTTTGCTAGTGTTGGATGAGTGGCTCCAGGATATCCATAAAGGGAAGATTAATGATGGTAATAGTTCCAAGGATGGTGATAAATCTGTGGAGGAATTTCTTTTGGTTTTACTTCGTGCACTTGACAAGCTCCCTGTCAATCTCCAGGCCCTAAAAATGTGCAACATTGGCAGATCCGTGAATCATTTACGTTCACATAAAAACTTAGAAATTCAGAAAAAGGCAAGGAGTTTAGTTGACACATGGAAGAAACGCGTCGATGCTGAAATCGATGCGAAGTCTGGTTCAACTCAAGCTGTTTCTCCATGGCCTTCCAAAGCTCGCCTTCCTGAGGCTTCTCAGGGTGGGAGTAAAACTTTAAATGGTACTGATGTTGCCATTAAAAGCTCAATAACGCTGCTTTCTGCTTCTAAAACTTCTTCAGTGAAGTCTTCGCATGGGGTGAGTAACACGAAGTCCTCATCCTCATCTCCTGGCCCTATAAAATCATCATCACCTGCAACAGGCAAAGATATACAGCCCAGAAATTCAGTTGGGAGTGCTTCCGATGTGCCTCTATCTAGGGATGATAAGAGTAGCAGTTCCGTTCAATCTTATAGTTACAATCCTTCGTCGGTAAAAGATGACGTAAAGGGTTCTGCTTCTGGTTTGGTCAGTTTTAATAAAATCTCAGGCAGTGCTTCTCGGCATCGGAAGTCAAGCAATGGTTTTCCTGGATCACCTGTATCTGGAGGTATAAAAGAAGCCATCTCAAGCAGAAGCTCTTCACTGCACAGAAGTGCTGCGTTAGAGAAGTCATCTCAGTCTGCCTTCAACATTGACAAGGCTCTCGAGGCACCCTTTAGTGAGGGCAGCAGTCATAAGCTAATTGTTAAGATACCAAACCGCGGACGCGTTCCTGCACAGGGTGCCAAGATAGGATCTTCAGAAGATCCTTCTACTATGAACAGTCGAATTTCTTCTCCAGTGCATTCAGAGAAGAATGATCAGTTTGGTCATAATCTGAAGGAAAGGAGTGATGTGGATCCATCAAATTTTACTTCAGATGTGCATATGGAGTCGTGGCATGGCAACGAGTCGAAGGATGTGATAAATGGTTCTGATGAGGCTGTTATGTCACCTGTAGCTCTTCCTCATCAAGAGCAAAGTAGGACCACTGAAGCGTCCAGGAGAATTATTGAAGCCTTGAAAAGAAATGACTTGAAGTCGCGTGAAGCCTTGTTCAGCCCTATGAATGCTTTGATTGAGAGCTGTAAGTATTCTGAAGTAAATTCATCTGTGTCTCTTGAGGATGATATGGGAATGAATCTTCTTGCTAGTGTTGCTGCTGGAGAAATGTCCAGAACTGATTCTCCAGAAAGAAGCACCCCTGTAGCTGATGAAGTTTGCACACACGACGATGGAAAATCAAAGTCATCCCATGAAGATGGAATTGCTGGAGGCCAAATTTTGTGTTCTGATGACAGCGATAGCAAGAACCAAGTTATAGCTGGCACTTCGTTGTCTGAAGATGAATTGCATGTGTCTAAACATGCAACCCTTGAGTACTCTGGTGAAAGATGCGCTTCATCTAAAGTTAATGAAGATTCGCTGACTGGAGAGAGCAATAAACGTGTGAACTTGGCTTGTATGGATTTGAGAACCAGTGCAGATTCTCAAGGTGATATCAGCGAGTCTTGTGAAATGAAGAGTTCTTCTTCTTTGATGCCATCAGGAACAATGGAGAAGATGAAAGATGGTGAATTAAGTATAAAAGATCTCGAGGAAAAGGTTCCTATAAGTAAAGCAAATGTTGACATCATTTTAGATAGTAAACCTTGTGGAAATGATGACTTGGTATCCCAGGCCGTGGTCAGCCACGGTCTTTCTAATGTAGATGATGGCAATAGAGCCCCTGAAGTTGTAGGTGACAGCAAAAATGATGTGAAAGAAGAGTTGAGTGCTGGATTTCCTGTGGAGCAAGAACTACCTGCAGTTGCTGCGTCATCTGTCTTGACAGAAAGTCGTGATAATGAAATGCTGCAAAGAACTGCGTCTGAGAAAGTAATTTCACAAATCGATAATGATGTCAATGAAGAAAAAGGTGGTGAAAAGGATTCTGTGAATTATGTTATCCATTCTGGAAGACAATACTTTGATAAGGGAGCAGACAAGTCTAATGTTGAAGAACAAGGCATGAGCTGTTTAGATTCTACTATGGATGACATGAAGAGTCAAAATATAGGGGTGAATATAGAGAACGAGGAATTCCCTGAGCACCAATCTGGTATATCCCCTCCTCAGAAAGAGTCACCTGCTATTTCTTCCGAAGAAGCACAGAAAAAAACTGAGTTGATAGAATCCAAGCTTCCTGGTGTTGAAGCAGATGTAACCGAGGAATGTTCTTCCTCTGGGACAAAGGCTTCATCTTGTTCAGCTGCCACACCTCCAGAACCTGATGCAAAGATTAATTTTGACTTAAATGAAGGTTTTATTGAAGATGATGGAAAATATGGGGAGCCACTCAACTTCATATCCCCTGATTTAACCAGCGTTCACGCGATCAACCCATTGCTTTCTTCTGTAAATTCTGTTTCCAATGGCCTTCCTGCTTCCATTACAGTGGCAGCAGCAGCAAAAGGGCCTTTTGTTCCTCCAGAGGAACTATTGAGAAGTAAAAGTGAACTTGGATGGAAAGGATCTGCAGCCACTAGTGCATTTCGACCAGCTGAACCCAGAAAAGCCCTTGAATTGCCTTTGCGGTCTACAAATGTATCCTGTACTGATGCTTCTACTAGTAGACATGTCCGCCCTTTGTTGGATATCGATCTAAATGTGCCAGATGAAAGAGTTCTTGAGGACATGGCTTCTCGAGATTCTGGTTTAGCAGTCAATTCAACTTCTGATTTCATAAGTAATCGTGGTACGACACTGAATGAGTGCTTAGGTGCTGCGCCGTCTCATGGCTCTTTAGCACTTGATCTTGATTTGAACAAAATTGATGAAGCTGATGAAATGGGGCATTGCTCTTCAAGCAACAAATTTAAAGTGGAGGGTACAGATTTGCCTGTTGATTCATCAGGTGGTTTACGTACTGGTGATGTTAGAAGGCATTTTGATCTAAATGATGGGCCCGTAGCTGATGATGCTAGTGCTGAACAGTTATCATCGAGTCATCATGGCAAGGGTGGAATGCTGTCTCAACTGCCTAATGCTGGCCTGAGAATGAACAACTCAGAACTTGGCAACTTCTCGCCTTGGTTTCCTCCTGGGAATACATACTCAACTGTGACAATTCCGTCAACGTTACCGGACCGAGGGGACCAGCCCTTTCCAGTCATTCCTCCAGGTGCACCACAAAGATTATTTGCTCCTACTGGTGGTACTCCATTTACTCCTGATCTTTATCGGGGACAGGTTTTATCATCATCTCCTGCGATCCCTTTCCCATCTAGCTCTTTCCAATACCCGATGTTTCCCTTTGGAACTACTTTTCCTTTACCATCTGCCACTTTCTCTGTGGGAGCAAACTCATATGTAGATTCCTCATCTGGTGGAAGGCTGTTTACTCCACCTCTAAATTCCCAGTTTCTGGGCCATGTTGGTGCTGTCTCCTCCCAATTTCCTAGACCTTATCTGGTTAGCCTTCCTGACGGTACCAGTAATGGTGGCATGGATAACAACAGAAAGTGGGGCAGGCCGGGTCTGGATCTCAACGCTGGCCCTGGTACAGTAGACATTGAAGGTAGAGAAGAGATGTTGCCTCTTGCATCGAGGCAACTTTCCGTTGCCAGTTCACAAGCGCTAGCAGAGGAACAAGCAAAGATGCTCTCGGTTCCAGGTGGTATTTTGAAAAGGAAGGAGCCTGAAGGAGGGTGGGATTATGAGAGCTTCAGATACAAGCAATCTTCATGGCAATAGGAACTATATACTGGAATCTGGTGCGCTTTTCAAGCCTTTTTAGTATTTTTACTTAACATTGTGGAATAAATGTTTAAGAAACTAACTTCATTCTGTAGTTTTAGTTCTTGCTAGTAATACCCAACATTGATACGTTCAAGGGAAACATATCTGCTTAATTATTAGATTTCCTTCCCAAGCATAATGTTTCTTTTAATTTATTTTTACAATCTGTTCCATTTCCTTCTTTGCTATTAAATAACGTTGGCAGAGATTATCGCACAAGGGTGTATAGATAATGGGTTGCATTCCTCTTAACTTTTTACTTCTCTTTTTTTCTCCCGTAGCTGGACGAGACAAATCATGAATCATTACCAGGCTTGGTCTCTCTTGTAGAATGGGTGGTAAGTGAGTAGATGTTTCCAGTCTCCGACCCCCCATCGCTCAAGTGCTTCAGTTATGACACAAAAGTTTCATGGGGTTTGCTAGTTTTGGTCATTTCTGGGAGGATGGAGATAACTTTCCCGTCTGTAGATATTTTAACTGTTGGAAAGCATGAATTCTCTGATGACCAGATACTGAAGATTGATACCCATACTGATATGACGCATTATCATTCAGGAAATGAGAGTGGAACTGAACTGATTGACGTGGAAGCTCATTTTATTGAGTATTTATTTTAATTCTCTCGTTGCAACTTGTTCTTTTCAACTCACCTTTATATACTTGTATCCAGATTGACTCTGAATTTTGGCATCAAAAGCTTATAACCTCCGATGGGTTCAGTTTATGTCTTTTGTAGTATTTTTGTTTGGTTATCCTGTCTGATATTACCTGTACTGCCGACGTACATTTTGCTCAAGAATGATAATTCATCACATAACGGTGAGATCATGTAAATTCCTTGTCTAAGTCCTTTTTTACTGATAGGTTTATTTACAAAGGAAACGAGGCTGTGCATGTGAAATAAAAGAATGCTGATAGTCAAGTGATGGGTTTATTATGTATTTTGTGGCGTGAAGAGTACTGTATACGGTCAACTTGATTTTGTATATAATTGCGACTAGAAGAAATGTTTCTGCGTCATTGGACCAATTCTCATTTCAGGAAATGAAACAATTAAAGCGTTAGCGAAGTGCGTGGATTTTGGGCAGCATGGGTGAGGCGAGATCGCCATCTCCTATGTCAGTTGTATCGTACTCGTACCATATGGAGTAGCATGGAATATACTGGTTGATGAACGGTGAGGATGCCCATTCTTAGTTAATTTATTGAAGCAAACGATGAGGCGATGGATTTTATACATATCTTTCCGAATTTGATCTTAGCTCCTGTTTGGTATACATTAAAATTTTCATTTTCATTCTTCTACTTATTTTCAACCACACATTTTTCAATAAAATAATATTTTTCATCACATCAATAACTTTTCATTCTTTTTCAATTACACATTCTCCATCAATTTACTATTTTAGAATATATTCTTCTAAAATAATGTGGATCAAACACACCTTAAATGCTTATTTCTCGAGATAAAAAAAAATGGAATTGCAAAAATTATGTGTACGATCTCGAAAGAAACTGGGGGTCCGAGATCCTCAAATGGGTAAATTTAAAGTCAACTTTGTTTGCCTATCTTTTATAGCATCTCTTGTGCAGAAGTGGTACATAGCCTATGAATTGTTGGAAATCCTGGAGACAACCTTAATTTGATGTCAGGTAAAAACCCAAATAGGGCCCGCAGTCACCTCCACAGACCACGTGTGTAAGTTTATCCCTCCCTTCAAAGGGTACAAAATACTAGAACAATTTTTTTTTTTTTTTTGTTATATGTGGGTTGAGTTTGATATAATGAGCTTACATACATTAATTTCTAACAATAATTTTTTTTTTGAGTCGTGCTATGAGTACAAAAAAATTGACAAAATCGACACTTGGCACCTCCCATTGGAGGGGCGGCTGTCCAAGTGTCGATTTTGTCAACCATTTTGTACACCATTTTTTACAAGTAGATTAATCCTTTTTTTAATCAATCGTCAGAT
>CAIGRH010228475.1:0-16012 GCA_903798295.1 Fraxinus nigra | reverse complement strand
TCTTTCGTTCCGTAACCCCGTTAGCTTAAGGTGGATATGGAGCAGTAATTTGGTGAACAATTCCTTGTTTTGCACAAAACTCTTCAAATGGTGCAACATACTCCCCACATCTATCACTACGAATCATTTTTATTCGTTTTCCAAGTTGATTTTCAACTTCAATTTTATAGTGTTTAAACACTTTCAATGCTTTATATTTACTTCTCAACAAGTATATATAACAATATCTTGTACAATCGTCTATGAATGTGATGAAGTACTTTTTACCACATTTTCTTTGTATGAACTTTAAGTCACAAATATCCGTGTGAATAAGTTCCAAAGGTGTTGTGGTTCGTTCAACCGAATGAAAATGTGTTTTGGCCAATTTTGCCTCTACACATATTTCGCATTTTCCATTATTAAAATGTATACTAGGAAGTAAATTCCCATTCATCAATTTTCGTATTGAATTGAAGTTTACACATCCTAATCTATGATGCCATAAATTAGACGACTCAAAAATATAAGCAGAAGAATACGTTTTATTCATTGAGTTATTCGGTACAACAGTAAGGACATTCATTTTGAATAGTCCATCTTTTACATAGTCTTTCCCTACATACATGTTATTCTTGGTAAGCATAAACTTATCCGATACAAAGACTAATTTAAAGTTGTTCTTGCTTAACAAAGAACCCGAAACTAATTTCTTTCGAATATCCGACACATGAAGAACATTATTGAGGCTAAGTTCCTTCCCCGATGTCATTTTCAATATCACTTTGCCTTGTCCTTCAACATTTGAAGTTGAGGAGTTCCCCATGAATAGATTTTCTCCCTCGGTTGGAGTATAGGAAGTGAACATTCCTTTATCGACACATATGTAACGAGTAGCACCCGTATCAACCCACCATTCCATGGGATTTCCAACGTTGTTGCATTCGGATACAACCGCCAACAAATTCATATATGATATACCATTTGATATGATATCAAATTCGGTGATATTTGCTTGCGCTTGCTTCTTCGATTTGCGACAATCGACATAACGATATCCAACCTTTCCACAATTGTAGCAATTGCCTTTAAACTTCTTTGTGTTCTTTCTTAAGGACTCAACAGAATGCTTCCTCTTTTTGCTTTTGTTGTTGGATTCCACCACATTAGCATTTGTTTATGGTATGTTGTTTCCAACAAGCGTGTCCGAACTACGATTGTCTTCTTCAATTCTCAATCGGACCACAAGTTCTTCAATATTCATCTCTTTAAGCTTGTGTTTGAGATAATTCTTGAAGTCCCTCCACATAGGTGGGAGTTTCTCGATGATTGCAACCATTTGAAATGATTCACTTAGAGACATATTCTCCGCATGAATATCATGTGGGATGACCTGTAACTCTTGCACTTGACTAATGACGGTCTTAGAATCTACCATTTTGTAGTCCAAGAACTTTCCCACAATGAACTTTTTAGTTCCGGCCTCTTCAGTCTTGAATTTCTTTTCCAAGGACTCCCATAGTTCCTTTGCTGATTTCTTGGAACTATAAACATTATACAACGAGTTGTCCAACCCATTCAGAATGTAATTCTTACATAAAGAATCTGAATGTTTCCATGCATCTAAAGCAATCAACGATGCTCTATTGTTTTCCCCTTCTTGTACGACGGAAACATCTTCTTTCAAGAATTTCGCCAAGTTGAGGGTCATGAGATAAAACAATATTTTCTGTTGTCATCTCTTAAAATCAACCTCATTGAATTTCTCTGATTTCTCTCCATGAACAGAATTGGTGGGAGCATTTACAACCGGAGGAATAATCACATTAGGAACACTTCTTTCAGAAGTTCCCATATTCGAAGTTTCATTCGAAGTAGTATCGGTATTGAAAATCGAATTCATTTCTGTTTATACAAAATAGAAGATCAACAAGAGAAGAGTAGAAGAAGTTAAATCAATGTATTATTTAACTGAAGATCAAAGTCACTCCAACAACGAAGAGAAAATTCGACTTAAAATTGTTGGAAAATAGTACCTTGTATGGAGTGACCAACAATACCGGGAAGTATACCAAATTACCTTTAATAATTCTGTAGATTCGGTAGAATAACGATATGAAATGGACTCCAAATGAATCTTCAAAAGTGCAAAATAGCAGCAATAAAACAAAGTCGAGGCAAGTGTTTAACACTTTGTCCTTAAGTCGAATTTGCCCTGTAACGGTGCTTACGGTGAATGACAATCAACTCCCAAGATACAACGACTATCGTCTTGTATGAGTATCACTCCAACACACAAGAAACAACAAACCAGAACTTGGTTTATGAACTCCGAAATGCAAAATGAAGAAACCAAAAGTTATGCAACAAAAATGCAAGAGTTTTGGTATAGAAAGAAGATAAAATGAATACTATATGATTGCATATCATTGGTGTGAAGTTTGGGACGTCCCTAGGGTCCTATATATAGGAGATTAGGGGTTGTGAATGAAATGTCGCGCCCCGGGCTCAACAACTCTTGTCAAAGGTCGCACTTTTCACTTTTCGCTAGCATGTCGCCTTCGCCTCGCTCGAGCGAAACAAGCAGAGACTTCGTCGCTAGCTTTTCGCTCGAGCGAGCTGGAGCAGACAGCTTTCCTTCCCAACTTTAAACCTCAATTTCTCATTCATTTGGAATCGATTTTGAGACTTCCAATTAACCAAAATGATCTACTCGACGAGTAGAACAAGTTGGTCTATTTACTTTTGTAATATAACCATCGGATCAAGTCCTAATATTTGACCAAAGTTGACACGAAAGTCTTCTATTTACTTTTGTAATTTGACTATCGGATCAAGTCCGAATATTTGTTCGAAGTTGACACAAAGTCAATTCCCTAAATTTTGGTTTTCACTTAACCAAATTTCAATCTGTCAAAACCAATTTCCAACAACAGCATCATCGAATACTAAGATTGAGCTATATTTAACAATAACGACACATTGTTGAAACTTTGTAAAATGCCAACATGTTAACGTGCATTTTTTCTTATGATCTCACTAAATTTTGATAATAATAATAATAATAATAATAATAATAATAATAAACTCGAATAGTTTTCTTTTTGTACACCACATTGTGTAGCTATAAGTAATAGTTGATAGTTTCAAATAGTCCCTCCATTACCTGCTAAAAGCATGTACTTCTCTTTCCTTGTAAGGTTTGTGCATTCAAATCCCAAGGCTTTTGCTATCTCATTCTGCACATAATTGGCCACTTCAAACTTCGATAAGTCACCACTGGTACACGCGTGGGATTTTGGTAACTTCTCGAGAAAATTGACAGTGTAAATCGTACGAGGATTCAAGAGAAAGAATAGAGGATCTAAAGTTTTGTATCCACCTGCAGTTGTTCCATAAAACATGCCCACCTTTGAGTCGAGGGCAACTAGAACTATATCGTCGCTCAATTCAGCGAACAAAGGGCTAAACCTCAGCAAATATGGCTCCCTGCAAGTGGTTCCCTCAGGGCAAACTACAATATTCCCATGGGAAAGAATTTCCTCCATCATCTTTAAGTCCTTTTCCCGATCTCTAGTTAGTCGAATGCTTTTCAACGGTGAGAGAAGCTCTGATATTCTGCTTATACTGTACGTAACAGCAATGACTGGTTTCATGAGTGCCAATGAAATGTAGATTGGATCTAGAAGCGTTCTGTGATTTGATACATATACTACACCTCGGGT
Organism: Fraxinus nigra; assembly: GCA_903798295.1. Taxonomy (NCBI): domain Eukaryota; kingdom Viridiplantae; phylum Streptophyta; class Magnoliopsida; order Lamiales; family Oleaceae; genus Fraxinus; species Fraxinus nigra. The sequence goes on along the minus strand of CAIGRH010228475.1, from coordinate 12,308 downwards.
TTTGGCCTCCCAGATTGTGGGATCTATGGAACTTCGTCTAGATAGCGAACCTACCATCCCAGTAAAGGCCAAGATTGGGATGGCTACTTTGTAAGGTAGAAATGAGGCGACAAACAGCCTAATGACGCTAAGGAGAAAACCAAATGGTAACCATACGAACATAGACAATGTAGCAGAATACGTCGGCATAAAGGCCAATCTTCCATCGTGGAAAATTAATGGCTTCGGATAATTTTCCCGTGGAAGTATTCGCCAGCTTGTTTTCTCTGCTGAATTTACGAAATAGACCTCCTGTCACAATAGAAAACACAAGATCATTCATTAAAATTGCAGAATAATGATCGAACAGAACATTTTGACGTAAGATATTCCTAGTACTACCAACCTTGCAACGAGAAAAGGTTTGCTGATTAAGAGACTTGTTAGCAGAACCAAAACCAACTAGAAGAGGATTCCCATTTTCCTGTCCAATTATCTCATTCATAACAATATTTATGTCTCTCTTTACCTCCATTAAGCCCACAAAATACCCGAAAACCACCTTCAAATCTCTTCCAACAACAGCATTTACATCCAAACAATCCCTTAAAAATCCTTCAACCATCACATTAGGCATATCACTCACTGCTACCTTTTTCTTGTACTTCATCACAACTTGGAAGGCTTCATAACCAACATCTTCAAGAAAGAACTTAGGCAGAACAGATCTTCCGAGCCGATAATTTGCTTTCTTTATCCCACAGAAACATATTAAAACCATAATCCTGATCCCTATTTCCTTGCTAAATAGACAAACAAATGGATAGGAAAGAAAAAGAACTAGAGCTCGTATGAGGCTTCCTGCTTCAAACGCCACCAGCATGAAGTAAGGAAATAGAGACGACGACTTTAACAGTGCTTCCTCCATATGAAAGATCAGAGTTGCATCCAAAGGCTCATCTTGTTTATGGGAAAAACAAGAATCCTTTTGAAGTTTTGATTCGGATTCTTGGGGACAAGTGATTCTTCGCTGTAGAAAATGTGCATGACAAAGGCTTTTGAGGAGGAATCTAAGCCAAAACAAAGGAGCTTTTATTTTGAAAATATTGACAGGCATAATTTCTTGACTAATTAGCAGGAGTCGGGAGAATTTATTGAGATGAACTTAGAGAACTGTCCTTTGTTGCAGTTTCTAATCTGCATCATAATCTTAAACACATTGGGATTGTGTTTGTCGTCAGCTTTCTTATGACAGGATTTACGTCATATAATTTGACGAAGACTGTCAACCTACCTCAACCCTCGTATAATTTGACATATAATTTTACTCTAGCTTGGGCACCGACTATGAAACGTGTAAGTGGAATTTCGGTAGGAAAAAGCTTGAAAATACTATGATTCAAGATGCTACAATGTTATCCTAACTTTATACGTTAACACCCTCCAAAAATCCGTTAAGTTGCCATTCGCCACCCCGCTCGATGATACAAGTAAGGGTATTAAATGTCCACTACTTTTTTGTTTGGATAAGCCAAAAAGTAAATATATATAGAGAGAGAGAGAGAGAGAAGAAAAACGCTTCTGTCCAAACTAATGGACATTGCTTTCAGTAGCTAGCCTGTCAGGTTATGGGCAAACAGGAAGATAAGATAAAAGAGAAGATAACAAAATAGAACAACAATAACATACACTCAAATTTCTGGCCATTAGAGATGACCACATTTTATCAAGGCAAAAGATGGTCCAATATTCTAATGTCAAGACGAAAATCATTTGATAGATTCACTTTAATGCAGAGGAAATAAATAAAATGAAGCTCGAATGCTTGATGCTTTTGTTGTAACATCGACCCACAATAACAATAAACTAGATCGTTTTGTCAATATTAATAAAAAATCTATACGTTGTCAGCCGCCCTTTTTGACTTCTTCCTCACATTGGTGGGCTGCTTTTTAACGGTCAAAAAATCAGTAACAGACAGGCCCTAAGTAGTTAACGCAATTTCTCCGAGGACATAATCCCGTCATTACAGCTTCTTGCCTTTGGTGGTCTTGACCCCATTAGTTTAGGAAGTCTAGGTTTGCTCGAAGAACTTCTCTAAAAAATGGAGATTAAAGTACGGACGAGAACTGTAAATCCAACAGTCTATAAACAGGATTAGATCATTTAATCGATTACCAGTGAATGTTTGGTTTCAAGCTCACGGTTAACAGTTAGCACCGTTAAGTACAGTAGTGCATGTAACTCCAATTATACAAATTGTAATTGAATGCTAACTGTGCATAGACATGTATCAAATGTTAAGACTCTCTTGTTTGATTATGACGTTAATAAGTGGATTTGGTTCGATTTCAGTGTTGGATAACATGATCGGCATTAATTATGTCTTCAAGGCACTATAATTATCATGCTTCCTTAAAAATAATGACCGTCCTAGTTAATAATGTTAAGTTGTGAAACATAATTAAGCTGTACAAAGTCCGTATGTAGAATTTCATGATTGGTTAAAGAAAAAACAAGTGGGGGAATTTTTTCGTTAAGGAAATTCTAACTCAATCACATCTCACCATATCATGCATATATAAGGCATTATGTAAGTCACTATATACATACAACACTATCTTTTTTTTTTTTTTAATTGTAAACTACTTTTCATCACGGTGAATTATTGCAACATTGGAAGAGAACATAGTCTTACATTAATGCGGACCTCTGTAAATTTCTCTTATTCTTATATCTCTATTTTTTCTGCGATTTTACGGTATAATTAGAGTTTTTAGTTCTCTGCAAATTGGGTGCCAACGAAAAATCTAGCGATGGAGGATAGAATCTAAAGATAATTCAAAGACATTTGATTTGACAAATTAATTCTCTTACCAGTTATTGCCAATAACTAAGTGATTGCAATGGCTACGACTCCATTAAGTTTGGCTATCTTCGGTGAAATCAATTAAATGGGGGGAGTAGATGGATGTCAAGATTAAATGCCATTTACACCACTCCAATGCCCATTGCCATGCTACGTCTTGTTGCTTTCCTTGTTCAATGCCCAAAAACCAATTATTATTATTATTATTTTTTTTTTTTTTTGGGAGTCTGTTGGGGATGGCTTTAAAAATAAGAATATACTATAAAGATTTCTATCTAACCTATAACAAAAAAAGGTAGTGCATTACCACTGTTCATCTCACCACATGTCGACATCTCCTTGCACTGTTCTCCATTTTTTATTATATACTGGTCTAAAAATGACGCCATTTTGCTTATGTTAAAAATGACGTCGTTTTGAATCAAAACGACGCCATCTCGTGACTACCAAGACCGCATTGTATTGCTTAGGGTTTATTGACAATAGAAATCGAATCAACAAATTCCTCTTATCTAGCCAAAATTTTTGCGTTCTAAAATCACTAGTTTTAATACTCAAACTAAAGCAAGAGCAGAAATGCATATTGGGGAGGGAGATAATTGAATTTGAATGCTTCTATTCTCTTAGGCGAGAGTTTTTATAGATTTTCCTCGGAGAAGTAAATGACGGATGTCGACTCCTTATTAGCTACCTTATAGCTAATTTTGTTATAGTATCACGTTTTATCTATTGGCTTTGGGATCATTCTTTAAACATTTGACCACGTATACCTCCATAACAGTTTTCAACCTGGATGTGAGTCCTTTGTATTCTTCCCCTTTCGCCTTATGGCTTGTTGGGTATGAGCTCACGGAATTGATTTTTTGATTCAACAAATAGTCCTTGAAATCCAATTTTATTATTCATATTAAGGCCCCGTTCAGTAGATATTAAAATTGAAAATATAGTCTTTATTGGGTCTCACTCGTCTAATAAAAGTCAACAACAACGACTAGTTTTTCAATTTTAATCCAATTTTAACCTTTACTGAACGGGCCCTAAATTCATGACTTATTATAAATTTATTAATATGCGAGCTCATCATTGTTTTATTTTTTGTGGGGTTAAAAATGATAATACAAAAATATTTAGAATTACATATCATTAACAAAAATAAGTCAATACGCTATTAAAATTGTAGCATACGCGTTTTCATANCTTGAAATCCAATTTTATTATTCATATTAAGGCCCCGTTCAGTAGATATTAAAATTGAAAATATAGTCGTTATTGGGTCTCACTCGTCTAATAAAAGTCAACAACAACGACTAGTTTTTCAATTTTAATCCAATTTTAACCTTTACTGAACGGGCCCTAAATTCATGACTTATTATAAATTTATTAATATGCGAGCTCATCATTGTTTTATTTTTTGTGGGGTTAAAAATGATAATACAAAAATATTTAGAATTACATATCATTAACAAAAATAAGTCAATACGCTATTAAAATTGTAGCATACGCGTTTTCATACTCTGAAAACGTCGTATATTTACATCGTTATCAACCATACTCGAACATACGAATTTTCGTTTAAAATATTTATACATGCCTGTTAAAAACAAATTCAATACATAAATAAATAAATAACATATTTCATTTTTCATCAAAAAATTACATTAAATTTATGATAAACAACAATTACTTTCGCAAACAATTCTATTTTAAATCAATAAATTAGACAAACTGACAAAGTCATTACTTAGTGAGACTTGGTTACTTTACTACTTCACTACAGTATTTTTAATTTATCAAATTCAAACTAGTGAACTATCAACTATCAAATTTCAAATACATTTTAGAAATTAGAAGAATTGATAACTAATATGCTCAAATTTGCTTCAATTCAATTGAAAATTCAATACCTAAATTAATTGAAAAATGGATTGAAGACGAGTGACAAATTCACCATACATAGCCGCATAGGTAGCGTGCGTATGAGAAAATTAGGGATTTTGAATTTTTGAATGGAGGATATCAAAGTCGCTGCCTTATGAGTCATAGTATATTAGGTGGGTTGGGTCAATCAATGAATTAAGGATTAATAGGTTGGTGTAGAGTGTAATTGGACTTGGACTTGTGAGTTGTGGATTCGGCTGCTCTTGGATAAGTGGTAAGTGTTAGGTTAAAAAAATTTCAAAAAAAAAAATTTGTGGGGTCACATGACCCCACGTGGGTCCGCCCATGTCTATAACGAATCCATCTAGCTCTTGGACTATCCCAAAACATTTTAAATTGGAGTGTAGTTCCCTAAATAGGGTTGATGAGGCAGCAAGCCTTCAAATAATTCAGATGAATATAATGCTAGTAATAAGGAGGTTTTTGAGGCTTCAGAGATATTCACGAATATCATTGAGAAGGACTTGAATGATATTCAAGACTGTTTTGGTGCCACTGAAAACATAGAAATGATTTTTCCCCTTCATAACTGTATAGCTTTTCACAAATATTCAAAGGACATGGGGCTTAGAGTATCCTTTCATCATTTTTCCGTAATGCTCTTTCTTCTTTCAATATGGCTCCTACCCAACTTACTTCAAATGGGTGGACCTATATGGTGGGATAATTTTTGCTATGGAATTATACGGGTTTAGGAGGAGAGCTTTCGCCAAACATTTTTCAATCTATTTACCATCGTGTAAAGACGAAAAATAAAGTAAATCCATAGAAAAGGTAATAATATCTTTCCCCTCGCTCCCGTAGGACATGCCCAAAGCTTGTCATTACTCCCAAAAAAAGTACATAATTGGAAAGAGAATTTCTTCTTTGTTCGCGGTAATTGGGGGCTTCAAAATAATGATACCCATCCTTCTGTTGTTATGCCCCAATTTTATGGCGAATATAGCAAGTATTTTTCCTTCGTTTATTTTCTGACTTAAAAATTCATCTTATTTGATTATGTTGGTTCGAATAAACAATCAGCTCCCCTTTGATTAATGATAAGTCATGCAAACTTCCTAAAATCATTTTGGGGTTATGCACTAATTACTGCATGCTACACATCAAATCATGTCCCGTCTAAAACGATCTACAAAACTCCATACTAGTTATGGAAAGGTAGAAGACCCAACTTGTCTCATATAAAAGTTTGGGGTAGTAACGTTTATGTGAAGCGCGTTGAATCGAATAAGTTATGGTATAAGTCCGATAAATGCATATTTGTAGGATATTCGAAAGCAACGGTTGGATATCAATTCTATAATCCTATTAAGAAGAAAGTCTTCATCTCAAGACATATCATCTTCCTAAAGAAAGAGTCATTCTAGAAGAGGGCAATGAGAGCAAATTAAAACTTGAAGAGGTTCAAGAGTCCACAAATATAGTTGACTAAGTAGATGAACCCAAATTTGATCACTTACTTGTTGAGGGACAAACTCTTAATTAGGAAGTAAAAACTCCTAATGACACTCCGACTCAACGCAAGTCTAAGTAGGATCATTCGTGTAACACCCTGGAATCTATACACCGAAGGTACTCAAATGATTCCTTTATCCATAATAAAAGTTGATTGACTCGTATTGTAATACAAAATTTAAAGAATTATGCGAAATAAGATAAGTTATTTTATTGTCTCATAAAATGTCAATTAATTCAATCCACTACAAAAGTTAAATCCAGTATTTATTTTCAACATCGATTTGAAAATAAAATTCATATTTTTGCAAAATAAATTTCTAATTAAATACTGAATATTGAAAGAAAAACTAAAATTCTTGATCCAACTACACTGAATTTATCAGCAGTCTAAATCTCCAACTCCGATCAATCAAATATCTATAAAATAATTTAGAAAATGGAATGAGCATATGAATACACTAGTACATATTTCATGTCGACTCCGATTAATCTTGATATTTTGTTTGCTTCTAGTATCTTTTGGAATTTGTATATTCGTATGCCTTATAGGTTAGGTTAATTGGTGTGAATGATGTAAAACTTGGAGAAAATAATGATGTTAGCATGAATCAAAGAGAAGTTGATGTTGATAAGGTGAAACTCGATTATTGGAAACTAAGTTGAAAGAAAGAAGTTAATAACGATCAAAAATGGTGAAATTCAAAATTTGAGGACTCAATTGCAACTTTTCAATAGTTGATTCGGACTACAAAACGATAGTTGAAGATTGTTAAGAGTCAATCAGATGCAATCGGAAGTCAAAAAGGAATGAAATATGATCAAAATATTTTTACAAATCAATTTTCAACCGTATATGTATGTTTCAAATTTTTAGCAAGGGCAATAGACTCATTTTGATACAATAAACGGTCAGATGGGAAAAAGATATGTGGAGTAAAGTTGTATTTATTTGAATTATCTTTCCGGCGCACTTTGAATTGTCTCAATTGAATATCGAGAAAGAAAGTTATGATAAAAATATTGAATGACATGCAGTGTTGGAGATCTTCTAGAAAGCAGGTGCTCAAGTGAAAAAAACAGCAAAGTACCCCATAGCGCCCAAGCACCACCGCCAAATAGAATCGCGAAGCCCAGGTGTCACCTAGGACAAGTAGGGTTTTAAGAGTTTTATTCGTTTTAAAAAGCCCAATTCCACTCCGACTCATCCAATGACTTCAAGATGCATAAATACCAATTTAGGGGCCATAAAGAGAATTCAACAAGGCAAGAAGCAAGGAATTAAGAAAGAGAGAAAAATCAACAATGCGAAAAGATTGAATCTCTACAAAAATATTTTTTCTCTTTTCTTCTCTATGTTGTTCTATATGCATTGGATAGTTTCTACGTCTTCCGTTATGGACTAAATAGCTTATCTAGGGTTTGATATAACCAAAACTTGAGGGTTTGTTTTGATTTTAATTAATTATTTCTTTGAAATTTTCATTCCATTTATTTGTGTTGTTTATTTTCCATACTTTTAATTAATTGGCCATTAATTGAATGAATTGACTGTTTGTTTAAGCTTCGACACTCGAGAGAGGGAACCTTAAACTTGATCGTAGAATAAACAACCTAGACAATTATAGGTTTTGAGAGAGTATAATTATTTAAAGTTGTTCCACATAAGAACCAATAATTTGATAATTCTTATATTTTAATCTGGAAAAGAGATATTGGAATTAGATTCTAAGAATATTTTTTACTCGACACTCGAGAGAGACAGTAAAATTACATTAGGATTCTTACTTATAAACTTTAGAAATTGATTAGAAATAACTACATAATTGAAAATCACAGTGTTAGGTGAAATCACAACACTATGCTTTCTCATATTGATTAATTCTTCTCAATTGCATTCTTTCGTTGAATTCATCACAATATTCACATTAGATTTAGTATAAAACCATTGATTACAAATTTAGATTGTCTAGATAAAATAGAGGCTAGTTCATTATAGTACTTGGTAAAGATTTGATCATCAATCCTTATAAGTTTGACATCCTATTTCATCATTATATTATAAATTTGACATTGTACAATTGCGATAGATATACGTGATAGAAAACGAGTAACAAATACCTCATAGTATTACCTATAGGAATAATTACCTACTTAGAATTCTAATAAGACACTTAATTCAAATTTAAATTGAACTTTCAACAAACTACCTTATCATGAAATTCGAATTTAAGAAAAATCCTAACTACTCTTTTATCCAACAATCCGATAAATAAATTTCATATATATCCAAAATAATAATTAAAGTCTAATTTCATATAAAACTCGTATTTTCAATTATTACGACTATCATTACAAGGTCCCTAGAAAATGGTAAAGTTGCTAAGTTAACCAAAATTTCTAAAAACTTGCATTTTTGACTCATAATATATTGTACGTATGTTCGGGGTATTAATTTGATCTCCTAGAATGTACGAATTCATGATTACTAATCAGGCATTACTAATCGAGAATAATGAACTTATTAATTATGAAAAGTACAGTCAATTGTTGTTTCAAAGAGATAGCAAGAAGTCATGAAATTTGAGATGAACTCAATGTATGTAAACAATGTTTAGACCTTGGTTGACTCGTCTGATGAAATAAAACTCATAGGATGTAAAAGGGTTTACAAGAAAGAGGTTATGAGATAATGAGTTGACATTGATGGAACATTTTCACTTATAGCCATGCTTAATGTTGTTTGCAATAGTTGATACCATGGTTATGAGATATTGCAAATGAATGTCAAAATTGCATTCATTAATGAGAATTTGTAGGAGGAAGTGCGTATGACACAACCCTAAGGTTTTGAATCCGAAGTTATTAACAAGTTATGCAAGCTTGACCGATGTATATATTGATTAAAGCAAACCTCTAATAGTTATAATCTTCTCTGTGATGAGGTAATCAAATAGTTTGATGTTATAAAAAACGAAGATGAGCTGTGTGCTTATAAGAAAACAAATGAGAGTGCTATCGTATTTCTAGTATTATATGTAGACGACATATTATTATTGGAAAATGATATCCATATGCTTCAATCGATGAAATTATGATTGATGATTTTCTCCATGATAGATATGAGACAAGCAAGTTAATCTATATAGACGTATCTAAAAGATTGCTTGACATATCCTAATCTACATAGATATAATTTTAAGAAGATTTATATGGAGAAAATAACTTAAGAATTCATGGATACTCTGATGCTAACTTCCAGTCAAACTAGAAGATAGCAAGTCTCAATTTGAATACGTGTTTACTCTTAATAATAGAGCGATTAGTTGGAACGGTTCCAAACAGGGAATAACTTCTAATTCAATAACACAAGCCTAATATATTGTTGCTTTAGAAACAACAAGGTTTTGGTTTGGATCAAAAATTTCATTAATGAACTTGGAGTAGTTTCTAAACTGCTAATCTTATACATCTGTATTGTGATAACAATAGAGTTATCATGCAAACTAAGGAATTAATTTTTCATCAATGATCCAAACATGTTTTAAGGCGACGGTATCATCTCATAAGAAAGAACGAGTTTCCACCAGTGATAAAATTGTAGATCCATCGACAAAGTCATTGTCACAATATAAGCATTATCGTCACCTACACTTTTATGGTATTAGATACATAAGTGATTGGATCTAGCGTAAGTGGGAGTTTGTAAGTGTTATACCATAAGTCCAATCAATTTTAGATGTAAATGATTAATGCATTTTTTTTTTTCCAAAATCTATTATTTAATTGAATTACTACTAATAAATTAAACTAACAGAGTTTCTAAATTTAAGTTTTAGTAACTTGTTAATCACAATAAGTTTTGATTGTAAGAAACAAATTACAAATAAATGAATTTTAAATTAATCGTGGCTGTAAGTAATAATAACATACAAATTTGTTATTATGAATAAACCAACACGTGTCATTTTTTACTTATGAAGTGAATATGTGATCTTGAAAAAAATGAAGTGACATTTAAATGGACGAGTGAATATTTTGTTAAGAGAACAAAACATTGAAGATCATCTAAAAGATTCCACATGAATAACTATCTGAGCATCAGTGGTTATTCTCTAACATTCGGTTATGAATGGTGATTAAATGATTCGTCTCTCTTAGATAGTAAGAGATTATGATCTTCATTTCAGTCGATTAAGTTGATAATAAAATCTTTAGCCAATATAAGTATGTAAGTCGAAAAGAGTTTCAACTATTATTGACTTAAGAATGAGATAAAAAATATGATCGATAATCGAGATTAACATATTTTCTTATCTCATAATTGATAGGATTATATTGATAAATGGATTATAGTTTACAGCAAATAACAAGTCTATTTTTGTCACACTACGTGACATTTCTCGTTACATTATGAGACATTGCTAGACGTCAATTTAGAACGATGAATGTGAATAAATTAATTTAAGTAAATTAACGAAAAATTAAAAGAGAGTTTTAATTTATCTTATTTTGATAAAATCAAAATAATAATTCACATCGTCCAACAACGTGATCGGAACCTAATGAGTCACGCAAAAAAGAGAGAACTACAAGAACGATATTATGAATTAATTAATTGGAAATTTGTAGAATTAATTAATTAGATTGTTTATTATTGGGATTAAGTTAACTGATTGAATTAATTAACTTATAGGCCAAGTTTAATTAATTAAATTAATTAAATATTGAGTGGTTTATGTTTAATAGGTGGGTCACCCCCCTTAAAACTTTTTTGAGAAATCATAACATACCTCACAATAACATGATTTATTTAGAATAAGAAAGAGAAATCATAATCTCTCGTTCTTATTCTTCTGTGTAGATTTTCATTAGAGGGCGAATAATTGAGTAACTGTGATGTGGAAAGATCGTGATTTGTTTGTGTTGCAGGGTTAGCAAAAGAGTTAATAGAATTTGTTAAAGGTACTATTCTAATCACATTTTGTATCTAAACACGAAAACAATCTTTGATGGGAATTTAAATTCTGGTACGCATGTATAAGTAAATCCTAATACTTTTATGATCTTGAAATTTTGTTTTGGGGGTCAAAATTATGGACATCAATTAAGGGTAAAAATCAACATGGTGCCTTGTTGATTGTTCGATTTAACCCCTGTTTGATTTGGCTAAAAATTAAATTTTAATAACTGTTATTAAAAATAGATTAAATGCTTAATTAAAAAGTTGATAAAAATGTGAGTTTTATAAAATGTGTGATTTAAAATAAGTTTGAGAAAAGACAAGTATTAAAAAATTAAGGGTCCAGACATCTGCTTAATGGTGGATCACATCTTCACTAGATTGATCCACGTGTCTCAGTGTGCACCATTGATCTTGATCCTTGAAGTGGCTTATCCTATACACAAGCAGTATACACACCATTCTTGTTAGATATACCATTCTCTCGGTCTGTTTGTTTCTTTCATTAGATTTTTATTTTTATTTTTTTGTGCTCATCTTCTTTTCTAGTTCTCTTTTAGGGTTTTCTATCTTGAGTTGTTCATTAAGTTGTACTCTTGAAGACAGTCAATCTTTGATTGATTAGTTGTGTTTCTCTATGGAGATTGGATTCTTGTTGACATTTGATGGACAATATTATTGGTATGAACTTGTGTTATTGAGAGTTTTTGCGTTCGATTTGAAGTCTAGTGTGATATGTGGAGTGTCTGGGTGCTATACTCGAAATATTGACCGTTAAGTCCATCTTACCATTGCGAAAAAAAAATGAATTTTGGACCGTTGATTTGTGTAACGGTCTATTTTCCATCACATGGACTGACTAGAAAAAATCAGGCACTTTTCCTTGTTTGCCTTTCAACTTCATTCAAATTACACACAAACCACCCCACCCACCATAATCATTTCCCACATACATCACCCAACATGCCTTTGCCTTCCATTTCCATCCGCAAGCCTTTCACATCCGAAATGGGTTACCGACTAATATTTTTGAAACGGTGTGAATCTCTGATTTTTAGCCGACCATGAGGGAAGATTGGCGTGCTGTTGTAGGCACCCAAAAAT
>CAIGRH010228433.1:0-11400 GCA_903798295.1 Fraxinus nigra | reverse complement strand
TTTTTTTTTTTTAATATGTAAATGTGAAAATATTAATTTTAAATAAATGATTTTTTTATCCACGATCACTAATAATAATAACAACCATTTTTAAATAAATTAATTCTGTAATAAATATTTAAAAATTTTAATTAATTATATTTATTTTGTATACATAATATATAATATAAATGTTAATGAATGCTAACTTCTCTATACAAATTCACGTTCATAAACTAAAACAAGATGTTAAATATACATACTCAAAAAAATAACATCACTTATAAATAAAATCAAAATAATTTTATTTGATTAAAATTAAAATTGTATAGAACAAGCTTTGTATATAACGTGTCAATTTTTATTATCTTAGTTTACTTTGAGCAAATTGACTCCAATTAATTACTAAAAAAATAATCTTTTTTTTTTTTTTTTCGCTAGAACATTTTAGGTTTATCAATCTCTTTTTAGAAAATATATGGTTAAAAATGTAGTAAGAGGTGTATGTTACACTTAAAAGTAGAAAAAAGGAGTTAGCCAAAAAAATTAAAAAAACATGAAAGGGCGTCTATGATATTGTCCATGTTTGTTTAGATGAATATCAAATTTTTAGTAGATTTTATTGTTTGTACATTGGGGTTGAAAATGTCAAGCCCCCTCGCAAGAAGGGGAACTTGTGCGTAATAAAAAATTCGTGAGCCTCCTCTTGTGAGGGGGTTGTACACCTGGTGTACACATAACAAAATTCTAAAATTTAATAGAGTTGTGAGTCCTATAAAATGTGTGGTTAAAATTAATTATTAATTTTGATTTAAATTTTAATTAATTTCTAAGCTGAATCTACATGGGCGTTGTCTCTAAAAAGTTGAAAAAGAAAGATTAGCAATTTTTTATCTTTAAAATGAAAGGTATCTTCAATTATGAAATATTGATACATGTTTTAAAAAACAATTAGAGTAATCATGCTGGGTGTTTTAATATTTTTTTTAAAAAAAAATTACTGTAAAGTGTTTTTCATAAAACATGAAGAATGGCACACCTATATTTAAAGCCCGCTTGAACACCATTAAAAGGTTATGAATATATTTTAAAATAGTAGATTGATGGAGAATCTATAGTTATAAGGAAAATGCTAGTATATCAGGTTCTTAGTTCACATGTTGTGTACAGGTAATAAAATATATAACACATGGCAGCAAAAGTGTGGAAAATGAGGGAAATCTCTTGGTTCTTGTATTTTCTCCCAAAATAGAAACTACACCTATCGAACTTGCCATTTCCAATGCGTAGAAAAATTGAAACGATTGAACCTATCATTTTCTCCAGCACCGATCTCCGACACCTGCCATAGACTTCGACGACTTCGACGACGACATTATCTACGTGAAGCATTTGTTGTTTATTTACAAATGTGAAAATCTAAAGAGACTTCGACACCTCCCATACACTCTGGCGACTTCGACACCCGCCAGACTCCGACGACTTCAACGATGACATTATCTACGTGAGTCTGTTGTTGTGTATTTACAAATGTGAAAATCAAAATTAAATGTAAATGTTGTTATGAAATCCCTCATTCTTCACTTCATCAGTGCTGTCATTTCTTTGTTTGCCAAAGTTAAAAGTATTTTATGGCATTAATACATTATACATATATACGTATATCCCTCTCTAGAGCACCAGTCAGCACACTACACACTTTGTTTAGTTTGTTGATTATTACCATAGTACGTTATATGCTTTCCATACTACATTATTTGATTATTATTACGTTGTCATTTCTATGTTTGCTGATTATTACATTTTCATGTGTCGCTGCAGACTAAATTATGGAAAACGGGAATGATAACTGCTTGGTGGAATCCGGGAATGAGAATGTGACGGAAAATATGAACAAAATTGGACGATCATATGTTAGGGGAAGATGACCAATTGTGCTCGAGGTGGGTATGATTTTTAGTAGTGAAAAAGACGCGGGAGTCCTACAAAAGATATGCATATAGTGTAGGTTTTCCAGTAAGGAAAAGGAATTCAAAAAGGGGGAATGATGATGCATTGTGATTTGTTACCTTCACTTGTAGTTGCGAAGGTAAAAATAGAAGTAGTAAAAGCTGTTCTTTAAAGCCGCAACCGATAATTCAAACAAATTGTAAGGCCAGGATCTCAACATCGTTAGATAATCATGGTTCGTAGAGAATTAAAAGAGTCATCGTCGAACACAATCATAAAACAAGTCCTTCGAAGTCAAGGTTGTATCGATGCAATTGAGAGTTGAGTGCGCATGTGAAACGGAAGCTTGAAGTGAATGACATGACATGAATTTCGTTGCATAAAAGCTACAACTCCGCATTTGTTAAAGTAGGTGGGAACGAAAAGATGACTTGCATTGAAAAAGATTGCCGAAACTATATCGAACAAGTATGACGATTAAGACTTGGAGAAAGAGATGTTGCAACAATACAATCTTACTTCTCAAATATGCAAGCACATTGCTCGGAATTTTTCTTCAGTGTAGACTTGGACAACGAATCAAGGCTGAAAAATGTATTATGGGCAGATAATAGGTGTATGCAAGCGTATAAAGAGTTCGGGAATGTGGTCACGTTTGACACCACATACCTCACTAACAAATACGACATGTCGTTCACCCATTCGTTGGGGTTAATCATCACGGGCAATCAATATTGCTTGGTTGTGGTTTGGTGTCAAACGAAAATACAAATACTTTTGTATGGTTGTTTAGCACGTGGCTTAAGTGCATGCATGGTATAGCTTTCGCTGGAATAATAACTTATCAGAATTGGGCTATGAAAAATGTGATTCAAACTGTTTTTCTAAATACGCGACATAGATGGTGTCTATGGCACATTTTGAAGAAGTTTCCAGAAAAGTTCGGCCACCACATCAGTAAGGGAATGATTTTTTCTGCTATACACGGATTGGTTTATAATTCACAATATGTTGAAGAATTTGAATGAGGATGGAATGTGATGATTGATGAGCATGAGTTGCATGAGAGCATTCTTTGATGGATATGTACATTCAAATGCGTCTTTAAAATAGTTTGTGGAACATTATAAACGAGCACTGAGGAGTAAGGTTGAGAAGGAGTTATAGGCAGATTTTAAGTCATATATGCAAATGTTACCAAGTGTAACAACATTCAAAATTGAGAAGGAATTCCAATCTGTCTACACCATCGTAAAATTTGGAGAGGATCAAGCCAAATACACGAGAAAGATTTACTGCGACGTCATATCTATCTCTGAGACATGTTTCGGGACGAGATACGAGGTACATGATATTGTTGTATTGGGTCAGAGGAGGAAGAAAAAATCATTTTCTGTTTCATTGCAGAAAGAGAATTGTGAATCTTCTTGTAGCTTCCACTTATTCGAGTTCCGGGGAATCATTTATAGGCATGCAATTGCAGTCCTAATTCGCAATGATGTTACATTAATACTTGAGAGGTATTTATTGTGATGATGGAGGAGAGATGCTATTAGAGCACATACCAGGGTTGCAGTGAACTATGACGGGTTGGTGAGTACTCTTGGGCAACTGAGATACGACGAGCTATGTCAATCTTTTGCTACTGTGGCAGACCTTGCTGTTGACAATGAACAAAAATGTCGTCTGATAATGGATTACATCGAAGCACAACATAGTGAACTGATGTTGGCACTGTCGAACAGCGTAAGTAATGTTAATTCGCAGTGTGTTACTCAATTTTTAGCAGAAAGTACTGTGAGCGGGGCATGCGTGATCCAATTTCCTCTAAAACGAAGGGTGCCCCTAAGAAACTTAGAAGGAAAAGCCAGCTTGAGTCGAAATCAAAGAAAACTAAGGTATGCTCCCTTGTTTAACTCACCTGTACGATTGTTTCCTGATAATACAAAGTTTAGGAATTTTTTGCCTCACGTGTAAGCTGTATCGACATCAAGCACAGGAAAGAGACCAAAAGCACGACATTCTGATTTGCCAAGCGATCAGGATCATATCCAGGCTGCATTCCCTGAAGAACAATATTCAATGTTGACAACATTTTCATATTCTCAACTTTTATTGGTTAGTATTTTAAGTTTGAATCATGTACTTGTTTCAAGTCTTACTAAGTAATCATTGGTTATAAGGTGGAAGTGGAAGTCAAGAATTGACACAACAATTACCGGCTTCGAATTTGACTCCATCGTCGTCAACTTTGGTTTTCGATTCGCAAGGTACATAAACTGGTTACATATAAAATTCTCGCTAATTTTATTTGCCATGTACACATATTAATATGCCTATTGGAAAATAGATCATGTGGCAACCTACTATTACCCACAGTTCCATGATGAATTTGGCAGAGGACTGTGATTGATGAATCAGCCATCCAGTTTTTTGAGTATGTTCAACTGACTGCATTCAATTGACAGCATTCCTTCACACGATTTTGAAGAAGATGAAGGAGTTGATGCAATGGTTTGTTATCGTTAAGGGAAAATACATCCATTTCCATTTTGTTGGTTAACTGTAAGACATATTTTTTTGTTCAGCAATGATAATACAAATGTTTCCATTTTGTTTGTTCCCTGTAAAGTATATTTTTTGTCCAACAATTACAATTTAAATGTTTCCATTTTGTTGGTTCACTGTAAAATACTCGTGTTCACCAATGTTCATTCGTGGATGCTAAGCACATCTACTAATTTCACTACAAGCCATAACGATATGTACAAACCTCAAAATACAGTGTCAAAATACTAGGAGCAACTACTCAAGCCCACCCTTTTCCTTGACGTTCCCTTCCTCCGTTGATTTCATCTTCGTGATTGTCAGGGATATATGAAACAAAATTTGGACCTCTTCGTCGTCCTTTAATTGGAGTGCAAACCAGAACAATTGTGCCATTTCATGCACTGCCTCCACTGCTCCATGAATTGCAGCAATGGTGCCACTTGACTCGCCTTCTTCAACCCACTGCCAGAAGCCGCATTTCTCGCTACATACTTGAAGAGTTTCCCTTTGTTTGTAGTCTCCTTCTCGAATTGAAAACACTTCTGGAATCCATTCTTACAATTCGAGCATCAGCATTTCCTCTGACATTGATCAAAGTAGTTTCATTTCCCTCTACAACTATGACAAATCCCAGAATTTCTTCCTGCCATACTATGATGGAATCACGAAAAATGAAGAAGTTAGTGATGACTCAACACTCAGTAGGTGAAGCATAGCAAACGAAAAAATGTAACTCATAAATTTTCATACGAGCAACTAATGCTTACACTGAATCACAGACGACATGAATGTGAGAGAGGAGATGGCGATGAGTTCGATGTTTATGGAAGTTGGGCGAACGGTTTGGGATGCTGCGTAGATCTCCTGTTATGGGTAAAGAAATGGACAGGGATTTACTATCATCGTCATGGGTCGCCGGTGGTCGGAAATGGAGAGGTGATGAGCGGTGGGAATAGAGGAGAGACTCAGGGCTTCAGCGGTAATGGATGAGAGATTTGGGGAAAGATGTGAGTACGTAGTGTTTTATTGACTTTCCTTTTTCCTTTTTTTAAAAAAACCTGTAAAACATCTATGAGCCAAAGTCTGACAGCGTAGCATGACTCTAGTTAAAAAATAGGATTTTTTTTTTTTTGAATTTGTGTGTAATATTATATTATTAAAGAATGTGTTATTAAAAAGAAGTGAAAGAAAAATATATTTTGAAAATAATTGAGATTAAACAAGAGCTTATTTATAAAATTATTAGTAACTTGTAAGGAAAAATAATAACAAATATTAGGGTCCATTTGATTGCCTAAAACTTGTTTTATTGAGAATTGTCAATTGATTATGTTTTATTGATATAATTTTTCACCTGAAAATATTGAAATTTTAAATCTTTTGGTGTTCGTTTGAGTTTGATTTCTATGAAAATTGTTCAGTAAAGGGATATAATTTATTACAATTGGGGATAGAATTTGTTTCAATTGTAAAAAAAAATGCCTAGAAAACCGAAAACCACCATACCCATGAGAAAACCAATTCAAGGAAAATGTGGAAAATGAGGTCACGTGAGGTATAAGTTGGAAAATCGCCTAGAAATTTTTTCATATCAAACATCCTAAAAGGTGAAAAATGGAAAATAATTTCCAACTTCCACAAAAAATTCTTCCTATCAAACAAGGCCTTAATGGATAGAAGTCATTAACTTGTTATTTAAATTAATATTTAATATTAATTACAAATTACTTAATAAATGTACCCAAATATCAGTATTTGCATCAAAGTTGATAAGTTGTGGATTGTTTTATGACAATTGCCCGACATGGCCATTATCACTAGCAACAATGTCACATAAGGGATCTTTAATTTAGCCCATGTTTGGTTCTAATTTTTTAATCAAAAATGTTGTTGTGCATGGCCATTTTCTACCAAGTGGCGTCCCCTATAGATGGTCACGTGGTCGTGTACGGTTCAGCAAAACTTTTTTTTTTTTTAAAGTTGCCTTTTCTTTTATCAAATTTGTTTTGAAACATATATTTTATCATAGTTACAATTTTATAAACTTTTTTACAACATGTTTGATTTATTTTTATCTAAATCTACTAAAAATCTTATTTCAACCAAACCAAACAAGAATTATTTGTTTATTCCATTCGATGTATTTTAAAGGACTTACTGCTCGCTAGCCGCAAATGAGTCGCTTGAGCAGTGTATTTATATGGTCAATCCTAGTTCGTGATTTTGAATAGGTTTTACAATCTTATACAACCTCAAACACTTCATATTATATAAATACAAGTCATAATTCGTCCTAAACCATCTTGTTACTTTGGTTGAGTTATTATTCATTCAAGAGAATATTCTACAAAGATCAAACATCAATTCCATAATTCTCTTGATTCAACCACAAGATCAAAACACAAAAATCTAGAGATCAAACACTAAAAATATTTACATTCACCAATAAACCTTTAGAGTTCTAAAGTTGGGAAGAGTCAACTGGAGTTCCAATTGTTTCAGAATGAGTTTGCTCTTGATGATCCACATGGGGGAAAAAGAAGTCCAGAGTTTTGAAAATCAGAGGTTGCACAATCGTAGAGGTTCTTCGATGATTTCCATCTTAGGTGGTCAGAGTATACTAAACTTTAGTTGTATTTAGACCAATTGTAAGTTATATTTTCTATTGGATCTTTTTGGGAAGATTTGTTCAGAGGTTTTTTTATCACTATAAAGAGTTCTTCAAAAGGGTTTCCTTCGTTACCAAATTTGGTTTTCTTTAATTTATTGCTTTTGATCAATATTGCATGATTGACATTGAGGGTTTAATATGCATTAAACTTAATTATATAGAAACAATAAATAAGTGATTTGTTACTTTTTATTGATTCCGCATCACCCCTTCTAGGTGTTATTGAGTCTAAACGTCGGTTTGACTATCATTAATTTTTCAATTGGTATTAGAATTTAATTGTGATCCATGACCCAATTTTGTCTAGATGGGACGATCAATTTTTGTTCCTCCTTATTTCAACGATAATAATTATGCTTAATGGAAGGTTAGAATGATAACCTTCTTAAAGTTTATGGATGAACATGTTTAGGTTAGTGTAGAAAATGGTTGGACCGTCCCATCTACATTTGTTGCTGATGTTGTTACACCAACATATATCTCTAACTGGACTAAGGATGATTTAGCCGAGTTTAACTAGAATAGTGAAGATGTCCACGCCATCTTTATGGCCATCTTCCATGAAGAGTTTAAGTGTGTGTCCATGTGTGAGACTGCTAAAATTGTTTGGGATGTTTTAGAAAATCGCACATAGGAAGCTAAGATCGTGAAAAACTCTAAGTTCTAAATATTGACTACTAGGTTTGAGGAAATAAGGATAAAAGATGAGAAGTCTTTTGATGATTTATATGCTAAATTGAATAACATGGTGAATTCTAGTTTCAGCCTTGGTAAGCGAAACCTAGAAACTAATATTGTAAGAAAAATGATGAGATTTAGACATAATGGTATTGTTATTGAAGAAAACAAGGACCTAAATATAATTAAAATAGAATAACTTGTATGATCTCTTGAAACCTCTGAACTTAGCCTACCCCAATCTAAAAAAACAAGTCTTTAGCCCTAAACATTATTAAGGAAGAGACTAGTGACTAGACTGATGATGACACCGTAAAGGATGAGAAGTATGCCTAAGAAATTCTTTAGGAATAGTAAGAGATCTTCTAAGATATTAAAGGACGACTTTAGTAAATCTAGGTTTTGATCATGTTAAATCTGAATGCCCAAGGTATAAGAAAATCCTAGGTAAGGCTATCAATGCTACTCTTACTGATGACGAGTCTAACTCTGATAAACAAAGTGGAAACTCCTAACTTGGTGAGTGAGGGAATTATATGGCGTTTTCCTCTATGGTTAAGAGTGAATCTGTATAGGAGAATGGAAAACTTGAGGATGTAGATCAATTTAACTCTTTAAAGGAATAATTGGAAGATGATAGGGATATCTATGAGGCTTTTGATAAATTATATGAGGTGTACCTTAAGTTGAAAAAGGTGAATTGCTCCGCCTTTAAGAAATTGCATAATCTTAAGCTAGAAAATGAGAGTTTAGTGATCAAACTTAAGGAGTTGACTAGAAGATTGAATGAGTTAAGAGTCCCGGGAAATTAAGGTTAACTCTCTAACAAGTGATCTTAACAAATCTAGTGTCCAACTTCAATCATTTTTAGTGGATCTAAGAAACTTGACAACATGTTAGAATTGAATAAACTAGCTGGGAATGGAAGACATTTAGGCTTTAATGAAACAAACTCTCATATTGCTTCCTCTTCTAAAAACAATGTTGTACCTACCTCTATCAAGTGTAAAAATGTAGGTTCATAATTGGAAACCTAGAGTTGCTTCTAGATTTACTCTCACTTGTCACAATTGTGGTTAGTTGGGTCACATTAGACCTAGATGCCGTAAGCCATTAGTTAAGAAAAACAAACAAGATCTAACTAATCAAATTTGATTATTGACTAACCAAATGAGTCACATGACTAATATGATGAACTATTTGACTAAGATTACATCTTCTTCTTAGAAGATTTAGGTCAGAAAGAGTGAACTCCCCAATCAAGCTTGTGTTGCTCTTAAAGGCACGTATTTGCAAGTACGTGATTTATATATATATATATATGCACTCTTTTTTTGTTATCTCATTTTTTATCCTTTTAAAATGAGAAATAAAAATTAAAAAATATAATAAAAATAAAAATAATTAAAAAAGGAAAAATGATTTTTGATGATTATAATACTTTAAAGTGATTGGACATATTATCTTCCGATCAAGTACTAGTAAAATTAATGAACAATGAATAAAGTTTTTTTTAACTTTGCTTAGAACTTATTTGGATTACTTGTATATGTTTCTTTATGTATCATGTGCATTATACACATTAAGCCCTTGTAAGTGAGTATTGATCGAGTGTGTGATATTTGGGATGGTGGTAATTGGTGTGATGAAGTGAACTTGAATATAAATTGATCTTTAACTAAACGACCTAAACGCTTTTATATTCCCCTAAAAGAAAAAAATATTGAGCTTCAAAATATTTGAATTTCCTAGAAAAACTGTGAGACATCTTATATTTCTTTTCGTAATCTTTATGATTCAAGTAATTAAACATGTTAGGTATCTTAAAACTCAATGCCCTATAGTCAGTTGACTTAAGAGTCATCGTCTTAAAACTCGTTATAGGAATCATTTAGAAAACATAATGAAGATAAGTCTGCACATAAAATTTGAAAAAAAAAAAAAAAAAGAATAATTGAGTTACATGCTTGTGTGCGCAAGCATGAGCAAGAAAAGTTATACAATTAAATATGAACTTTTCATTTAAAAGGTCATAGTATCACTGTGTTTGAATTTCATAATTTGAGGAATAAACTCATTTACTAGTGATTTGTTTGCATGTCATTTTAGTGACACTTTTCAAACATGGGTTGCTTATACATTTACTCCAAATAGGTTTAAAATAAGATAAGCGAAAAAAAAATCACTGTTTATGAATTATACTGATATAAGTAAGCAAATAACTGTTCATGTGAATAGAGCTATCAAGACTTAATGTTATACTTAGAAATTCATGAAAAAGAGTTATCTCAAAAAGATTTTTTTCCGGTCACATGTTTTGCATTATTTTGCATAGTGTATCCATATACATTGTTTCTCACTCATTCATTCATGTGTTATTCATGATTACATTATTTGTTTCCCTATTTGATTTGTGACATAAAGGGGGAGATATAAGTATTTATTTCAAGAAAGTTGAGCATATGAGTTAGAGGAGGAAGTTGTTACATTGATTTTTACCTTTGACTTAGGGGGAGTCGTAGATTTTATGATTGATGATCCAACTAGCATAATATGTTATTTAAGCTTATTGATATTATGTAAAGTTTTTTGTATAATATCGATATCATACTTTGTGTTACTAGTTCAACTATTCAGTTATTATATCCTAACTTGTCATGTTTAATTTCTAAATTATTGATGCACGTAGTATTATATCTTTTAGTGTTACATATGTTTTACTTACGTTATTTATATAACTTAGTTATATGCTTTATGGTTGTTTCCTATTTCCTTTACACATAATATCGTTAATTTCACGTGTTTCTAGAAATATGTATGATTAGGTTGTTGAGTTGAAGTTTGGGAATTAAGGGTTTATTTGAGTCCCATTTTTAGTGTACAATGCATTTTGGAATAGTAGATTGATGGAGAATTTGTGGTTAAAAATGAAAAAAAAAAAATTTTAGCCGCGTGTAATATTATTTTATTGAAAAATATGTGGTTGAAAATAAGAGATGAAAAAATGTATTTTGAAAAAAATGAGGATCAAACAGAGGCTTACTGTGATGAATAGTGTTGATTGTGTTGATTTTAATTTTGAAATAACTAATTTTTTCATTGAATGTTAAAGATGGAGTTTGTTAGGCTCAATTGTAATTAGCAACTTCCATGTCTAAAATTATGTATTATTGAGTTGTAATTAAAGTCAAAGAGTCGAGATTTGTAGTATAGGTTTTGAAAGAGTCAAAGATGTTAAAGATGAACCACGAACAAAATCATTGCAAAACCAGTTATTGACCGCCTTGTGCCTGCTTACGACCACTCGCTAAGCGAGACCCTAGCATTTGAGTGGCTGTCTTATCACTCCCTAGCTGTGAGGGAGTCTGCTTGAGCAGTGTATTTATATGGCCAACCCCATTTCATAATCTTAAACAAGTTTTACAATCCAATACAATCTCAAACACTTCATATTATATGTACCCAAGCCGTAATTCGTCCAAAACTATCTATGTTACTTTGATTGAGCTATTATTTATTTAAGAGAATATCCTACTGGATCAAACATCAATTCCACAGTTTTCTTGATTCAA